>PVKE010029000.1:0-20547 GCA_004027555.1 Craseonycteris thonglongyai | reverse complement strand
TGGATTCTGAGGTGTGCATTGTGTTTGATGTGGTTCTTTTTCCTCTGCGCATGAGTATGCTTTCCCACTGGGGGTTTTCCTATCAGGTGGGCTTCTCAGTTGTGGGAGGAGGAGATTTTGGGAGAGGGTTGGGGGAAGCAGTCAGTTGTGTGCCTTGGGGCTGTTCTTTTAGGTTGCAGTTTTAGCTGTTAGAAGGCAGCGTAGTGAAGGTGTGGTTCCGGGGGTGGGGGCGTGTGAGTAGGAGCTAGGGCAGGCCTGAGACACAATAGCAGATTCCTCTGTTTGCAGGGAGGCTGGTGGTTCAGAGCAGAGGCCAGGCGAGCTGCTCCCGGCCGCCTTTTCAATGCCTCTGTGAGCCTGTCTGCTTGCAGCTCAGCAGTAGTGGGGGCTGGGTGAGCAGCTCTGGCTTTTCGTCCCCTCAGGTCGGGCTGCTTTTTCAGTGCCTCTGTGAGCCTGCCTGCCTGCCGGCAGCTCAGCAGTAGTGGGGGCTGAGCGAGCAGCTCGGGGCTTTTCTTCCCCTCTGGCCGGGCTGCTTTTTCACTGTGTCTGTGGGCCTGCCTGCCGTCTGTGGGCCTGCCTGCCGGGGCGCCGCTTAGCTGTGGTGCAGGCAGGTGGGGCTTGGCAGGGGCTCGGCTGCGGCTGCTCTGCAGGCCCGGGATGCACTCTAAGCACGTCTGTTGTTGCCCAGCGTGCTCCCTCAGTGTCCACTGAGCCGCTGCCCTCACTCCAAAAGCCCTGTCTTCAAAAGGTGCTCCCTCACAGACAACCTTAGGAGCTCAGCTGTATCTCCTCCGTAAATCAGGGGTGCCGAGCTGCTGCGGGCTGGTGCCCTGCTCTCACCCCGCCCGCCGGGAAGTGCCGCCGCCCTGCTCCACAGTCCCTGTGCCACTTTAGGCTCTGTGATCTGATTAGGGCACCACGTGTCGCCCCTTGAGTTGGGATGTTAAATTGTCCACATTCCTGTGGGGCGTCCACGCTCCCTAGGTCTCGGCTTCCAGCCCGCCCTGGGTCTAGCTCCACTTTGGCTGTAGTCCCCCAATCCCCCTTTGTTTTTGCCAGCCCTGGGCCACGCTCCGCGCTCTGTTCCTGTCCCCAAACTGCTCCTTCTCCCTCCCTCTCCCGCTCTCCCCTTTTTCCTCTAACCTTTGTGTGTTGTTCTGCGTTGTGTGGTTCTCTCAGTTGAGGTTTCTTCTCAGGGTTTCCCCTGTGGATTCCTTTTTGTTCATAAGTCCCTTCCCAGGTAGGTGTCTGGGTTCTCCTCTCATGCCGCCATCTTGCTCCTCCCCAGTTTTTTTCATGTCACATCTTTGACCCAATTTTCTGCTTTCCTCTTCTACTTTGAAGAGCTCATGTGGTTAGATTGGACCTATCTGGATAATCCAGGATAAATCGCCCATCTCAAGACTCTTAACCTTAATTACATCAGCAGAGACCCTTGTGCTATGTGAGGTATCCTAACCTGTCTACAGATTCCAGGGATGAGACCATGGGCATCTTTGGGGCCATAATTCTGCCTATCACAGGGCCTGATTTATTTTGTTTTATCTTAAATCATTGCATCCTAACACTTGTTTTTGTGTCTCTTACTGATTCAATGAATTGAATCTGTATCTAATTACAGGGAAATTTGTGAATGGAAACATGTATACTTGTAAAGTGTACCATTTATATCCAATGTAATTTTTATTTAAACACAAGAAGGCATAATTTTTTTGTCTCATGTAGGCAGTAGGATTTGAGCTTGGCTTTTGAAAGCTGAGTGAGATTTGAGAGATGTGACAGGAGGGCCTTCTAGCTGAGAGGAAGGAGACTGGTGAAGGCATAGAGAATGAGTGTGTCAAGTTCAAGGTCTGGTTTAATCTTGGCCACCCATCTCACATTTCTTTGTTACTCCTCATAGTTCCTGTTATTCCTGTCCTCACTCTGCCTGTCAAGATCCTCTAAGGGAAAAAGAAAAAAGTCTAATCTTTCGGGCCACCTCTTTATGATGCTGTCCTTAATCAGATGAACAGTGTAGTTCTCTACACCCATAGTACTTTGCTAGTACTGTAGCTCTATATAGGTACTATACTTAATAGCATTTTGATTTGTTGTATTGGTCAATTGTTTTATTGTTTACTTCATAGTTAGATTGTAAGTTCTTTAGGACAGGGACTATTTTCCTCCCATTTTTTTCCTCTTACCATTTTGCCAGAAATAAGGGACTTTACCAAGGAAGTAAGGATTGATCGAGAAGGAAGTTGACAATGGACTAAAATGTGAGGGTATTAACACCAGCAAGCACGGATTCCAGGGCCAATATTTGCTCCGTAAATATCTATGGAGGAGTGTGAGGAGTGGGACTCATCTGAAAGCAAAGGGTAGGCACCAGAAAAGGAAGCAGTTGTTTTTAGAAGACGGCTTATAGAGGCTGCTGGAAACCAGGCAGAGGCATCATGACTTGATTTGATAAGAAGAAACCATCGTGGATTTCTGTGAAATGATGAAAGCAATACTATGGGAAGATGGTTGTAGCCGTTTAGACAGGATGGACTGGGCAGGGGGCAGAGAAGGAGCTTGGACGGTTGCTAGAGTTACAGGTATGAAATGATGACATATTAGATTAGGATAGTGGCAATAATGAGTAGCAGAAACTGCTAAGTTGAGAATCATCTTGAAATAAGGCTTGGATACTGGGGATAAAGTAATGGGAAGGTTATGTGTCACCTATAACATCAGAAGAATTTTAAGTCAGCTAACAGAAATAGCTGAAGATAAGAAGTCAGTATGAGAGTCAATGAGAAGTTTGGGACAAGATAAATTAGAGATGACAGCTGGGCAAACCATGGAAATATCCCAGTCGTGGCTGGAAATGTACATGCAGAGCGCAGCTGAGTGAGAGCGGAGCTGTGGATGTGAGGGCCATGTACACAGGGTCAGGTGAAGTCACAAGGACAGTTCACCAACGGAGGAAATGCTGGACTGGAGCCATTCCCAGCAATGACAACAGTTTGACTGAACACAGAGAGGAGTGATTGCCAGGGCTGGTGTTAGGGGGATTCCTTTTACCTGAGCAGGTTCTCCTGAGCTGTTTACTCTATAGAATTAGGCTGCCAGTAAAAGGCCACACCACGAGTCTGTCCATTGTGCTTATCCTAACTATATTTGCTAATTCTTTATTTTTTGTTTTTAAGATTTATTTTATTGTTTGTGAGAGAGAGAGAGAAGTGGGAAGGGCCCAGAGCAGTCTCCATAGTTGCACATCATTAGCTGTGACATAGTTTCATTGCATGCAAGTGGGTGTGGGGCCATGTAAGGCAGGAACTGAACCTGGGGCCTCCTGTGTGGAAGATGAGAACCTTCACCACCACAGTTCAGCATATGGGTTTGCATGGGCCGGGGCCAGGATTCAATCCCTGGACTCCATGGTTGCAAGGCAAGCGCTCAACCTTTGGAGCTATCCTGGCATGCCCATGTATTTGCTAATTCTTGAGTGATGGCATGTGAAGAATCTAGTTGTTTTCTTCTTTGGTGGTTAGTGTTTTGGACATTTCTTTCCTCGGTAAACATCTGGAGAGGAAAGGAGGATTTTCTTCTGTCCATATGATGTAATGTCTGATGCCCAGATTTTTAATGGCTTTTGTTGGTGGACTGTGCCAAAAGAGGCCTAGGCCCTAACTGGAACAGGCTTTCCTCCTCTGGGGATTGGCTACAGGATGCTAAGTATTCCTATTCCTCTGGGATAAAAATGACTTTACAGATATACAAAGAAAGACTTCAATTCTATTTGACTTAGGTACTTGCTTTAAAATGAACTTTGGGATGAAAAACAAATAGAAAATAAAAGAAGCCTGGGAATGGGTTTAAAGTAACAATTTCAAACCACTTGACTTGAATGAAGTAAAAAATGGATGTATGTACTTTGGTTTTACCTTGTACACAAAACCATGATACTAAGGAAAAAGACAGACATAGACTGAAAACAAAATGAATACATTATAATTTATCCAGAGACCTTTATTACTAAAAAGAGTAATGACTAATTAAAAAAAATAATTATTATTTACATTAAATCCCCTGTTTCTTTTTTTCTGCTTTCTATTCAGAACTCCTATCCTTCACACTTTTGTTCAACCAATGTGGGAGCGTACTCTGAATGCATAGCACTGGGGGCTGACTAAGGTGAATAAGGCACCGTCCAGGTCCTCAAGGAGTTTACAGGCTAGTAAGGGGTTAGACAGGTCTGCCAGTAATTGTACTACAAGAGAGAAGGTGATAAATGTCTTCACAGTATGTATAAGGAACAACTGAAGCCTCAGGAAGCACCACTTGTAGACTGGTAGAGGGAAAAAGCCAAACAAAACTGCAGGAAAGGGATGAAAGTTGATCTGGGCTTTGAAAAATAAGTAGGATTTGAAGATACAGTGCTTCGACTTTGACAAACACCTACCATGTGACAAGCTTTGTTGTAGTTGTGAATACGTAATTTATTATGCAAGGAGGTGGTGGCATGAATGAGAACATGGTTCATTCTATGGAGTGGGGGGTGATGGTTAGGAAAGGCCACAGCAGGGGTCATGTGTGAGCTGAATCTGGAAAGAAGAATAGGTGGACCTTCGCTGAGTCAGTCAGAAAGAAGGGCATTCCAGGCTGGAAGAACAACCTAGGCTAAGGGAAGGGGTCATGAATCATCCAGCACTTCTGAGAAATTGTAAGTGGTTCAGTGTGGTTAGAGAGGTGAGCAAAGAGATGAGGCCAAAAAGGCAGAGAAGGGCTAGATTACAAAGTCCTGTTGTGCAAGGCCGTTGTGCTGGGAAATGATACGGTTAATGCATCTGAAAAGTTCATTTGGGTAGCTCTGTGGGGTTGGCAGTTTAGGTTGGGAAGTTGGAAGACTGACAGCAAGGATACTGATCAGAAGACTTTAACTGCTTATACTGTGAGAGAAGGAAGATAGGCATGCTATAACTCATGGAAATGAAGAAGATGGAAATGAAGAAGAGAGAGACATAGGATGCTAGGAGGAGAAATCAGGGGAGTTGGTTCCTGATTGGATGTGAAGAAGAAATCCAGAGAGTAACTAACAGGTTTCTGACTTGGTTGACTCATTGGGTTTTGCTGTCTTCTTCTTAGTACAGAACATGGGAGAGATTGAGTGCTTCCCTTTTGGATCTCTTGTTAGTCTCTAGGACAGCTAAGTTGGAACTGCCCTTCTGGGTCAGAGGCCCAGAAAAGGAGTTGTAGTTGGAAATGAGGCAAAAATTACAAGATATCAAAGCAAGAACACTTGTGATATCTACAGAAAACCCCAACATGGTATGGATAGAGTGCACTGAAGAGTGGGCAAGGGAGATAAAAGCGAATAGCCAGGTCAAGCGGAGCTCTCAACTTCAGAGTTTGGGATTCATTCATAGGCAGTCTTTTTCCATGTACTTATTTTCTGAAGGAAATACGAAAACCCCACCTGAATACTTCATGCCATTTAATAACATTTACTGGCAAATGTACAGCTTGGTGAAGTGGTTCCTTTATAAGTTGTGAGCTGACCGTCTCCGCTCCCTTCCAGCTGCTCCGCAGCATCGGGCCAGTGTTCCTGTCGACCCCACATGATCGGACGTCAGTGCAATGAAGTGGAATCTGGTTACTACTTTACTACCTTGGATCACTACATCTATGAAGCAGAAGAAGCGAACTTCGGGCCTGTGAGTAGGGGTGCTTGGCAGATTGGTAAAGCCATTTTTGGCGGCAGTAAATGGCAGATACACGTTTTGTAATTGGACCGTTTGAGAAGTATTTTGTCCATATGCCCAAAGTAAGGATCAAGACCAGGCCTTCTTGAAAACAGTCATATTTAAAGCTAAGTAAATCTATAACTCCCAAAGAAACTGGAACATCCACTAAGAAGGCTTTTAGTGTTTGGGGACGAAGTCAGGTTTCTTTTTTTCTTCTATTCTCTCTATGCTACAAAGTTATTGTTGATCTAGTCGAGTACTCAGAGAGTACATGGTTTCATTTTTCAATTGCTGTGTAACAAGCTGTCCAAAAATTGAGTGGTTTAACGTGTATATCTGGCACTTCAGCTTGGATGGCTGAGGCAGCTGGTGCCTGGTGGAGCGTTTTTCTCTGTATAGGCTTCCCAAGCAGCTATCCTGAGCTTCCCCGTAGCATGGTGGAGTTAGGACACTAGGACTTCTTATGTGGTGTCTAGCTTCTAAGAATGATGAAACAAAAGCTGCTCCATTGCTTAAAGCCTGGGCTCTGAAGCCCCAGAATGTCACTTTCTCACATTTTTTCAGTCACAAGACCAGACCAGATTTGAGGATGGGGTAACATAGATACCACCTCTTAACAGATAAAGCCAGACATGCATACATATGAGGAATGAAGGATTTCATCTTCAGGCGTGACTAGTCATAGGTATTATATATAACCTTGTAAACAAATTCAAATGCATGTTGGAGTTAAGCAATTCAGTTGATCAGTTCTCAGTTTCAGTGATAGAGTTAACTCATCGCTAGTGAACGTTCATGGCTGTATCAAATTTCTTCACTTGTACTTGGAGCTTGAAACAAATGCCAATGGGAAAGACAGAAATAAATCCACTGGATATTGGACTAACCTTGTAGAAAATCTAGGAAATACCTCGTCACTCCTAGGCTTACTTATAACAGCATTTGGGATGTGCGCTTTCATTCCTTTATGCTCATTGCTCTGCTCGCATCATAGAAAGTCTGCCCTAGGCATCTGAGTCCCATCTCCAATGTCCAAAGACTGCCACGACCACAAAATCGAAAAGAAACCAATTTGCTGTTTATATATCAAAAACCTTTTTTAGTCCATGGGAAAATGTGACTGTAAAAATAGGAATAATATCTACAGTTGCAGATATTTAGGTGACTTCAGATTTCTTTGACTGTTATATTTCATTGAATTGCATTTCAATTAAAGCATGAGGACTGTCTCCTTGTCCCCAGGGGGTCAGCATAGTGGAGCGGCTGTATATGCAGGACCGGACTCCTTCCTGGACTGGAGCAGGCTTTGTTCGAGTGCCTGAAGGGGCTTATTTGGAGTTTTTCATTGACAACATACCATATTCCATGGAATATGACATCCTAATTCGCTATGAGCCACAGGTAAAACCTTGATGAACTATTGGGGTTGGGGAGGATATTGGTAGAAAAAGCTTTCTTCGAATAGACACTATGTTTTTGTGACATTTGAAAGTTGCACTGGAATTGAGGAAGCTCTCTCTGACTTTCTAGCCTCTATGGGAGTGAAAATGTATGTTTTTCTTAAATGCAATTTCACAAACATTTAGTGATCTCTTATTATTAATAAACACGTAGCCTTACTGAGAACCTGAGGTGATGATGAGAATGTATCAGGTCCTCTCCTTATCCTCACGGCCCACACTGCCCAGGAACAGACACACACCCCTAACTGTAGTAAGAGACCAAAGATGGAAAGTGTAAGAAAGAGCAGATTTATAAACAGTGGTAGAAAATGAAAAGTTTATACCAGCTGGGCTGGGCCAGGGGCTACCAATGCATTTCAAAGAATCAGCTATAGACCTTAAGTATAGATTGAATTTTGATACAACAGGAAGTCAGAAATAGCCTGAGCATAAAAAAGGAGAGTGTTTTGAGTAATTCCTCATAGATAGATCAGGGATATGGTTGGACATGCTGTTAGGAAAAAATGCCAGTATCAGTAAATGAACTTGGGCTGTATATTAAGAGGAAGCTATTGAAGGGATTTGGGCAGAGGGTTGTCATTATCTGAGCTGTGTTTGAAGATGGATAAAAAGGGATGTAGGCAGAGGCTAGGAGAATAGTTGGGAGGCTGTTGGAGTGTCTAGGTGAAAAGGGCTTAGGGCTAGAACTGGGGCAATAGCAAAGGAAATGGTTAAGAGGGAAGGGAAATACAAGCGTTTTCTATTTAAACTTGGCGAGTGATTGATCAGAAGAGGTCTTGGTGTACAAACAGGCACCAGTGGGCCAGTGTGATGGGCCTTTTGATTTATTTTTTTGTATTCTAGCTACCTGACCACTGGGAAAAAGCTGTCATCACTGTGCAGCGACCTGGGAAGATTCCAACCAGCAGCCGATGTGGTAACACAGTTCCCGATGATGACAACCAGGTGGTGTCCCTGTCGCCTGGCTCAAGGTCAGAGTGGCAGTGGTTTGCAGCTCAATAGAACAAATATGCAAATTAATTTTTTCTGGTGTCTTGCCGTGTGAGTTGTACGTTTACCATTTCAGAGCCAGAGCCAAACACTGACTATTGCCTTCCTTCCTTTGAAATGAGCTGAGCTGCATAGAGCTTTGATTGATTGGATGCTTAAAGGATGACTTTTATCGTTCTCTTTTGTTGTGGGTTAGGTACGAGGTCCTTCCCCGCCCCGTGTGCTTTGAGAAGGGTGTGAACTACACAATCAGGTTAGAGCTGCCCCAGTACACCTCTTCCGACAGCAGTGTGGAGAGTCCCTACACGCTTATTGATTCAGTAAGTGCAAGGTCATTTCTGACACATGCAGGGAAGGCTGGGCAGAAAGTGTTCATCTGCTTCCCCAGTGGGTTTTGTGGAGGGGTAATGCTGAGAAGCTAGGCAGAATCATGTTTTCTTGCCTCCAAGGCCACTTGGCTTATTTATTTTAGCAAAAGTCCACCCTCTGAAAAGGATTTACTCGAGCTGATTCTGAACATATGAAGTGTCTTAAAAATGACATTTCAAAAAGACCCATCAAACTATGTAGGTTCTATCTAAACTTTTTCTGGCAAGAATATTTTAAGAATGGAAAGGTTTATTCAATGAATGAGTCTCATTTTTTCTTTTCAAGAGTCAAAGAAACATTTGGGGTTTTATATGTTTACTTGCTTTCATTGATGACCCAGGACACCACCGTAAGAACACTGTGCTCTTTTCGTTTCTTCACAGCTTGTTCTCATGCCGTTCTGTAAATCACTGGACATCTTCACCATGGGAGGTTCAGGAGATGGGTTGGTCACCAACAGTGCCTGGGAAACCTTTCAGAGATACCGATGTCTGGAGAACAGCAGAAGCGTTGTGAAGACGCCGATGACTGACGTTTGCAGAAACATAATCTTTAGCATTTCTGCCCTGTTGCACCAGACAGGCTTAGGTAGGTATGCCTGTAGCTGCTTCTGCCCCTTCTTGAGAGCCAAGAAGACATTTGGCATTGCAAGGTATGTTGGAAGTCACTCAGCACAAAGGAAATAGCGTTTCAACCACAGTTTGTATATATTTTTAAAGAATATGTTAGTGATAGAGCACTGTTGCAAATGCAATCATTTGTCAAGAAATTTGCAACGGGTGACTAGGGAGAGAGTCAGTGAGGATGGATGTAGCATTTCTATAAGCAGCGTGGGCAGTTGGGAAAACTGAAACTTTTCTCTTTGAAAGGTTAGACCAGCCCCCAGACATCACTTGACTTTTGTCTAGGTTCTGTGATATTTGAGCTTTGAAGGCAAGGGAAGGAAACCTTAATGTCCTCCTTCCTAGAAAAACTTCTTGTATCTGCCAATTCTGTCTCCTGTTGCTTCCGTCCTGCCCATGGTGAGGATGAGGTTACTTTAAATGGGAATTCTGAATAAGCCCAGGTAGTAAAGGAGAAAGGATCAGGAAGAGCCCAAGGGAAGGAATGGGTGAGTTCAGAGCCGGGTGTGACGTGTGTGCTCATTTCTTTGGGTGGGTGGGTGCGGGGAGCAGCTGTTCTGTGTCACAGGTTTTGGCCTCTCTTTCCCCTGCAGCTTGTGAGTGTGACCCTCAGGGCTCGTTAAGTTCCGTCTGCGACCCCAATGGAGGCCAGTGCCAGTGCCGGCCAAATGTGGTTGGAAGAACCTGCGACCGATGTGCTTCTGGCACCTTTGGCTTTGGCCCCAGCGGATGCAAACGTAGGTTAATCAGAATTGTAGTGCATTCAATTCAGATTATCTGAGAAATACTGGGGTGAGTTCTGCAGCTTCGGGAGGCAGTGCTTCACTCTGGAAGTTGATCACGGAGCTCATGAGGATTCTGACTGGGCACCAGGGTTCTTAGATGAGGGCTGTGTTTGCATTTAATGAGTTTCTCAAGGTGGTTCCTTGGTTGCCTGTGTCTCTTCAGCTTGTGAGTGTCATCTGCAAGGATCGGTCAGTGCTTTCTGTGACTCCATCACTGGCCAGTGTCACTGTTTTCAAGGGGCGTACACTCGGCAGTGTGACCAGTGCTTACCCAGGTACTGGGGATTTCCTAGTTGCCAGCCCTGCCAGTGCAATGGCCACGCTGATGACTGCGACTCAGTGACAGGGGAATGTGTGAGCTGCCAGGACTACACCACAGGTCATAACTGTGAAAGGTACGTGGGCATGGCCTCTCAAAAGTAAAGAGGACAGAGTCCTTTTTTTGACTGAATGATGTCTTAGAAAAACCACAGAATGAGTCTCTACCAGATTCCAAGTGGCTCATTCATTTTCTGACCACCTCAGTATTCTCTAGAAACTCATTCATTTATCCAGTACATAGTTAGTTTATACCTTTTGTGTGCGAGGTATTGTTCTGGGCTGGGAATATGGCAGAGAACAAACCCGACATGAATCTACCCTCTTGGAGTGTCATCTTAGAGTTCACCTAGATCTGGACAGAGATCATCTTTCTGTCTCAGCAGATTCTGGCTTAGGATGAGAGTTGTGACATGTTAATGCCTAATTTTGGTCAGAGCAGAAACCCAGTCCACATGGGATTAGTCATTTTAAGTAGCATTTTTTTTAGACATTTTATGCAGCTACAGTTTTCAGGAGACCACATAAAATGTGCAAATGTAGATCTGTTTTCCAGTTAGCAAATGTGAATTGGATAAATTGTTATGGTGCAAAGCACTACACTAGATAGTAGTAAGAATAGGACATAGATGATGCTTCTAATAACATTACAGTCGTACTTGGTGGAGAAGTAGTCCACATGAGAATATGACATGCTGACTTATACTATAATATTTACTACTAATTAAGACAGGCAGACATGCTAGAACGTGTTTTTTGAAGTATTAGTCTCTACCTTCTATGTCAATAAATTTTCTCTTTTAATATCTATCCACTCTATAAAGGACTTTTGTTTTAAAAATCTCAGCAATTGCTAGTCAGTACAGAAGTTACTCATCAGATAAAAGAAGTTGTTAGTTAAAATTGAGTATGTAATTAATTTATGTAATTAAATTTGTGGCTCTTGGCTCTATTCTAGAGGGTATTCAAGAATTTGGAGGTCCCAGTGATTACTCCTTTGACTAAAAATTATTCCTTCCAATCACAAAACTGCTGTAAAAGGATAACAAGGAAACAGTTATATAAGATTGAAAGGAAGAAATTAGTATATTACCGTTTCATTTTTCTGCATTGTTTTCTGCCATTGTTCTTTCAATAGGAAATAAAAAATAAGTGAAAAAATGAGACAGATGAGAATAGAAAGGAGAATAGAGTGGGGTGGGGAACACAGTTAACAAAGGTGGCTGTTCACATGCTGATTTGAAATCAACACACTCTGCAATGTATTTATAAGAACATCCCATGAGAATGGCTTGGCTGATATTTGTGACTGTTCTTGGATTTTACTTGTAAAGCATTTTTATTTCTTGAAGAAGAATGTGAGAGGATGTGGGAGGAAGAAAAATGTTTTGCCCTAGTTCAATACTAGGGCTGATTTCTCATCATTCTTTACTTTTTTCCAAGATAATTAGTATCCATGAATTTATAAAAAAGCTCTAGTCTCAGATTGTTCCCGAAGTAGGACCTGAAATGGGAGGCAGGAAATGAACACTCAATTTCTGTCATGATGTATTTGGAAAACTTTCTTGGAGACCATTGTAGAAATTGCTTCATCACCATCAATTCCCCCAGCACATAATTGGGGAACATGTTCTTGTATTATATTTATGCCTAGTTAAATAAAAGGTTGATTTCCTCTGTGAACAACTTTCCCTTTTATTTCTTCATCCTCTCACCCCCATTTAAGAAATATTACTTCTGCCTCAAAAAAAAAAAGGAAGAAAGAAAGAAAAGAAAAACAGTCTGATTTGGAAATCCTTAGACCTGAGTTTCAGGTCTGCTTCTAACCTACTTTGTTACCTTGAGTGACTTAGCTGACCTCTCTAGGAATCTAACTTTCTGTTAGTAGAATAAATAGGTTGGATCAGATGATCTTCAAATTTCATTAAACTCTTATGTTATAGGAAGTAAAAAAGTCACCTAAGTACCATTCATATTGAGAAGCTCCATGACAGTCAAATAATTCCTTGCTAAAAGTCAGGAGGCTGGATTCAAATCCTGGCTTGTTGCTAACAAGTTGTGTAAATCTTGCAAATCACTTAACCTCCAGGGTTCCTTATCTGCAAAGAGAGGAGATGGGACCTGTTGAGTTTGGGAGTCAATGAATAACATCCCTCACCCCATCCAAGTTTGAAACCACCTGAGACAGTCACAAGAGTCATGCAACTGGAGAGCTTTCTTATCAGCTCTATTACTGGTTAAAGGATCAATTGCAGAACATGCTACCATGGGCTTACTAACCTGTCACACTCCCAGGGGGAGGCAAAGACATACAACCACAAGCTCCACTCTCCCGCCCCCACTCCTTAATGCAAGGAGGGAACTGACCGGACTGCTCAGGGCAGGCAGGCAGCTGATAGGACAGTAGGGTTCCCATGGGAGGTGTACCTCTTCCTCGGGGGAGGAGTGAGGGAGGGTCCAGGTGAGGCCAGGGGTGTCACCCTGATTCAGTGTCCCTGCCAGTGTGATCCTCAGACCAGCAGCATCAGCATTATGTTGGAAACAGGACGAGTCCAGCAATCTGTTTTTAGCAGCCCTTTCAGGGGTTCATCAGATTCAAGACCACTGCCCCAATGGGAAGTCCTTCATGTGGACACACGAAGGATGGGGAATGAGTAGAACAGTTTGTAAGACTTTTTGCTGTGACAGGTTTGTCACAACTCTGGTTACGGTCCTCTCTTCTGTGACTGATGTAGGTGCTTGGCTGGTTACTATGGTGATCCCATCATTGGGTCCGGAGATCACTGCCGCCCTTGTCCTTGCCCAGATGGTCCCGACAGTGGACGCCAGTTTGCCAGTAGCTGCTATCAAGATCCTGTTACTTTACAGCTTGCTTGTGTCTGTAATCCTGGATACATTGGTAAGTAATTTAGAGACTCTTAAAGGAACAGAGGTCTGTTTATAAAGAAAATATATGTGAAGAATGAGCCAATTTAGTGTCATTTTTACAGTCCTTAATTAGAAGTGAAGAGAATCTAAAAAGATGCTCTTTTCCTGTTTAGGGTAGATGCAGGTCTCTATGATAATTAGAGCCAGCTCGTTTTAATCCATAAATGAGTCCCTATGAACACTTTTCTGTTATTAAGCAGTAGACAGATTTACATTTGACTTCTTCCCTTTATACAACTCCTAGCAGAAGAGTGTCAAACGAGTGAATTGGCCCAATGGTAGGCAGAAGAAAGAAAAGAATATTATTTGGGGGATCCTAGACAACTGAATTGGTCAATGCTAGATATGGTCTTCGTTGTTTGTTATACTCACATTATCTGCCAACACTCAAGGAGTGTAGCGAGCTGTGAAAATAAACTTCTTTTTATTTTAACCTTAATGCCACTCTTTCAAATACTAGTTATGCTCATCTATAACTCAGTAAGCATTTGCCTATAGTTTCAGGATTTCTTAAGACAGGAAAATTGGTCATCATAAAGGACCCCATTTTTGAAGTTGCTCATGCAGGAACAGTGATTTTTCAGTTAATATAATCCTTGAATTAGGACTTAACACCAAACTAAGCTTTATGCTGTTAGATCATTATTTAGCTCCAAATCTGCTCCACCCGTGTAATGAGAAGCTAAAGGGCCACGTGCTGGAACTCCTACAGCCCGTCCGAGCCCCACTGTGGCCTCTGAGCCAGGCTGCAGCAGTGTTACCAATGACAAAATACTTCTTTCCCCTCACAACACGAAGCCTGTTTTTCTCCCCCGAAGATGTGGCCACCCGGGCTCAGCAGCTGGTTCCAAGGTGCACAGCACAGCCTGGGTCAGCACTCTGGCAAGACTGTGGGTGGGCTAGGCTAGACCTGTCAGTCAGCGAACTAAATGCACTGTGCTTGGTCTTATTGCACAATAGGTTCCAGATGCGACAGCTGTGCTGCAGGCTTCTTTGGCAATCCCTCGGACATGGGGGGGACATGCCAGCCTTGCCAGTGTCACCACAACATTGACACAACGGACCCAGAGGCCTGCGACAAGGAGAGCGGGCGGTGCCTCAAGTGCCTGTACCACACGGAAGGGGAGCACTGCCATCTGTGCCGATTTGGCTATTATGGGGACGCTCTGCAGCAGGACTGCCGCAGTAAGACGCACGGCCGCTTTGCTCACTCGTTAGAGCGGCTTTACTGTGGGGATTGCATTCTTCTGCTATCTATTGCCTTTGGAAATACACTGTTCAGTGAGGTAGCGTTTCACTTTTCACAAAAGGAAGATGAGACTGATTTTATTTTTTCCTTTGCATCCTCATTTTCTAGCAGGACTGGAGTCTCCAGACGTGACTCAGTGCCTGAGAGGGAACCAAAAGGAAAAACTCTGTAGCTGTCACCATGATAAATGCCATCCCCTAAAGTGTGTTGATTTGGCATTATTCCCAGGAACTTGCTGATTGGCTAGGACGTATGGATCCTGGATACCCACTCTGGTCCACGCCTTTTTTCTGTCATTGATGGATAGAACCTTCCAGATTAAGGAAAAGAAAAAAAGTAACGTCTCTAAGCCTCTCTTTCAGACAGTTTATTTCTCTCTTATCAAGAAGTCAGCCAGCATTTCCTCCTGCTGCTGCTGCACAGCCCCCAGCCCTGTCTTTGTTGGTACAAACACGTGTGGAATGTTGAGGACCCGCAGGACTGGATTTCTTCAAGCCTTAGTAGTTTAAAGGGCTGCTACCTGCTTTGTCTCGTACGTCCATTACTGCTGCTCCCTGCCAAAAGTTTGAAATCATTAGATATCTCAACTCCAATGGCATATATTTTTATTATTATTTGCAGTTAAATCCTCAATTTTAAAATGATTCGTCAGCAGTTTATTAAATTTGCATGTTTTGAAAACACTGCGAGGCATGTCTTCCTGGGACATGTCAAAACTGTGTAGAACATCGTCAAAACTTCTGAAGAACAGCAGTTGTAGATTTTATCACCTCCATTCCTTCCCCTGCTTGTTTGCATTTCCAGGTTGAAATCTGGAGAGGGAAAATCTTAGCTGTTGGGATGTGGCTAACTTTTGCATCGCCCATATATTTTGTGAATGTGACTGACTATATAAGTAAATCTGATTATGTTCTTTTTCAGAGTGTGTCTGCAATTACCTGGGCACCGTGCAGGAGCACTGTAATGGCTCTGACTGCCAGTGTGACAAAACCACTGGCCAGTGCTTGTGTCTTCCTAATGTGGCGGGACAGAACTGTGACCGCTGTGCGCCTAATACCTGGCAGCTGGCCAGCGGGACTGGGTGTGACCCATGCAACTGTGATGCTGCTCATTCCTTCGGGCCATCTTGTAATGAGGTGAGGCACTATGGCTGGGGTGAGGCTGTCATGGCATAAGGAAAGTTGCCTTTATGAGTTCAGGTGACAGCTAGTCTGCCTTTTCCCAAATTAGAGAAAGGCACCCCCTCCTGTGGTCACAGCCTTGCCCCAGGACACAGAGCTTAGCAAACACAGCACAAACTGAACCTCAGCCCTCACTTGTCCACCTTGGCTGGGACTATATAACCATGCTTAGAGGCCCCATGTGATGCACCCGTAGCACTTTAATATAGAGCCCCAGCTACAGACTCACAGTGGAATGGACAGGAGTATGCTGTTTCTCTTCAAACCCCAGCTGCCGAATCAGGCTGTTTTCTTAGTCACAGAGCCTGAAAGGAGCAAACAGCCCTGTGCAGCATTGTGGAAAGTGTTCATGTTCCCTGGTGCACACTCAGAGTGATGGGCTCCCCATGCATGTGAGTCCCAGGTGGCCTTGGCTTGTAGGTGATTTGTGAAGAAATACATAAATAAAAGGTAAATGTGCTCTGGGTCTTCCCAACCTCAGTAGCAGAAGAGCAGCTAGGAGCTGCTGGCATTCTGCCCTCAGCACCCCAGCTAGGAGTCCCTTTTCCTGGTCAGGATGTGAAGGGCTTCTCAGGCAAACAGCTCAGTCCCAACTCCCCTAACTGGAAGCTGAAAAAGAGTGCAGGCTGTTTCTGCCCTGTAGTCTACTTGACCAAGGTCTGTTTTCTGGCTGCAGTTCACGGGGCAGTGCCAGTGCATGCCTGGGTTTGGGGGCCGCACCTGCAGCGAGTGTCAGGAGCTCTTCTGGGGAGACCCCAACGTGGAGTGCCGAGGTGAGGCATGGGCGATCTCGGGTGGAGGGCACAGATGTCTGCCAGGGCTTTTGGAAAGTTCTAAAGTGCGTCACAAATTAATGTGTCTATAAAAACTGTCTATTTGCAAAAGAAATTCACGAATGTGCATTGTTTAAACAGAAAGTCTGACAGTCTGACCCTATAGAAGTACGGGTAGTAAAAAGTGAACCTGCTTATTTCTCCAGCTCTGTTCTCCAAGGGTAACATTTATTTGTCTTTGTGCAGATAGACTTACATCTGCACCACAAATACACACAAAGTTGCTGTTTTAAGTGCTTTTAACTAAAATGGGTTTGTATTAATGATGCATTTTGGTAAATTGATTTCTCCCCCTGTGAACAGTATTTTGTGGCCAACTTCCTTGTCAGTACATGCAATTTGGGTAAGATCATTTGATTCCAGTGAATCAAATAGACTTTGCTGCTGTCACGTAAAACCCTCAGCATATGTACTTTGTATAACGTCCCCATGAGAGGGAACTAGAGGGAGTTGTCATGGTGCCTCCGTGCACAACAAGTCAAGTAGATGACATGGGCTCTGAGTGTGTTAATGTGAATAAAACCCAGACTCCCAATTTATGCTTACAATAAAATAGGACTTGCAGGGAAAACCTGACATTTTGTTAAGAACAAAAACTTGTTAAAATCATGTGAATCATAAAGATTGCTTAATTTTTATGCTGTTGCAATGCTTTTTGACATCCCAGATTACTTTTCAGATCTTAAAGTAAAAGTATGTACAGAAAAGATTTAATAGATTTGCTTCTATTAATATTCTGTTTTCCTATTCTTTCTTTCCTATTTGGGTTTTCATTCCTATGTTTTAAGTTTATAACTATGGGTAAATATCTCTTATAGTTTCATATTTATTCTTTAATATATTTTCTTTGTTACAGCTGAAATTGTAGGTCCCTGTTAGACTCTACATTTTTAAAAAATGACTTTTTTTTTTTTTTGATACAACTGTAATAAGAAATAACACAGATCATCAAGTTAGTTCTTTCAGTATTTCCTGTCAAAGGTCAGAAACATAGATACTATGTGTCTATGTTCAGTCAACAGGACTATTCCTTAACAGCAGGAAAATTTCAAACAGTGGATAAGACCAGAACAAAAGGCATAGGATTTGTTTTAACAATTGAGGCTGAGCCAGAAGAATTTGGACCAAAATCTTAGATTAGATTAAGGTTTGTTCCACAGAGGAGTTGATGTTTGCTGTGTAATAAACAAGTGCATTTTCATTCATCATTCTTTAGTCCAAATGTTGATTCTTAACGGGAGTTGACTTTGTCACTTCTACTAGAAGGGCTGTGACATCTGGTATATCCCTTGCTCCAAGATGTCTTCTGCAAGTAAAACCCTGCTTGAAATCTGACTTCTCCATAGTTCTAACCACTATTCTATTAAATTCTTCAATCTTGTAATGCCCTTAGTGCCCCAAGGACTTGATTCTTCTCCAGATAATGGTTCTATCATTGCTTATAGCCTGATTCTATCAGCATGTGTCATTGGAAAAATAGCTTTGGCTGCCAAAGCTTCCTGACCTTCTGCTCTGTCTAAGCGTTGTTAATATGAAAAGCCTGTTACCCAGAGTCAGAGTTAATCAGAGAATTGTTCACTTAGTACTCAGAAATCTACCCTTTACCCTTTTATCTTTTCTTTAAACTTTTGGCTCTCAATCTGCCAGAGAAATTGTGGCTAATAAGAAACAGTATCAACTTGTTTAGGTCAAAAGTTGATCATGTTTTAGAAACTTTGCAAAGAGTAAATAAAATCCATGGCATCTGTATTTGCCAACTTCTTTGTTCATTTTATCCAGAAGAAAGGTCAGCCCACTACATTAGAAACTGTTGTGACCCAAATGCCTTTGATGCCATATGGAAGAAGCTCATTACTTACAAGGCACCCAGAGAAAGTGAAAATCAATTTTAACAGTGGGGAGTCATTGCTAGCCACAGGCCCTTGTGCGTGCAGATGAGCCAGTCTGATTTGATAGGATTGGGCCAAAAATGCAGAAGCTGACAGAGGTTAGGGCTCGAGATATACTGGAATATAATCACAAATGGAAATGGGAGGACAAAAACTTGAAGGGGCTGGGTCTAGCAATCAGCAGGACAAGAATAGATGTCATCCCAAATTAAAAAGAACTATAGGGAAAGAATGTGACCACTTTTCTCAAATTACATAATTAATTGCCAGATAGTCTTTCATTTCAAACCTTTCAGTTGAACAGGGTACAAATTTAGGCTTTCATGTTCCACTCTATTAACAGTAAGGTTATAGAAAGACTTAGGTCATAGCTAAGTATTCTCCTTATGGAAAATAAAGTGTAGTTATGTAAAAGACAAATGAGTTGAGCCTCTGACTTACAAATTGTTGAATGTTCCTATTGTCCAGGCAGTTGGGGCTCTTGACTGATTGTGCCAAGTCAGAACAAGCCCACCACTGTGCTGGGATGTAAAGCGAATCTCTTCCACCCACCCCCAAACGTGCCTCAGAAAACCATAGCTTGGAGCTCTGTGTTGTGCCCTTCTGGAATGAAAGAGTCGCATGAGGAATCTTTCTGTTGATGCATAGATAGCAAAGAGCCTCTGGCTCTTGGAAAAATCCAGTGTCTTTTAAACCCAGGCAAATTGGACACGTAGTGCATAGGTAGGAGGCTCTGGGTAGTGACCATTGTGCTTATTTTTCATTTCAAATCATTTTAGTGGAGAAACTAAGTCTACGGTATTTCTTTGCTCAGACATAAATTTTTACAATGCTTGTATTCTTTTCTCAGCCTAAAATTCATTTACAATCACTCACCATATTCTTTATTTATTGTCTGTGTGACTCATGAAATCAGATTTAATTTGATTCTTTAGAGAATCACACATACTCCTGTTAGTAGAAGGAAGGCTTGTCTTTTATAATCCTAATCACAGAATGTGGCCCCCGAAGTGCTGGGCTAGACCATAGGTAAGCAAACTATGGTTGTGTGTCAGATCCAGGTCACTGTCTGTGTCAGTCAAGTTTCACTGGACACAACCACAACCACTTGTTACATATTATCAGGAGCTGCCTTCATGCTGCAATGCCAGAGTTGAGTAGTGTGACAGAGAACATATGACCTGCAAAAGCCTAAGTATTTACTGTCCGGGCCGCTACAGAAAACGTTTGCTGACCCCTGGATCAGATAGCCAGCTCACTTCTATAGGTAAAATCATAGTGATTCTCCAACTTTCATTTCAAAACTGAAGTTGTATCACTGAGTTATATTACCAAAAAAAAGGTGTGGCTGAAGGAGGTAGAGAATGGAAAGAAAAAGAAAATCACATTTAAGAGATTAAAAAGTATTTAAATGTCCCGTGCTTGTAGTAAAATGGAAGTGCCTAGGTGAAGTCTCAGTAAACCTTTTGGCATGATAGCAAATCCTGGCATCCCATGTTATTTTGAGACCAGGACCGTGGCAAAAGAGAATGAACCCTGTGTCCTAACTGTAGTATGTAGCACTTCCTCTGTCCCCAGGTAGACTGAAATTTCAAAAGGAAGAGAGGATAACCCATACAACACTGAGTACTGCCTGTGGGGAGTGGACACAGCAGAGCAAAGCAGCCACCTGATGGGAGGCATTTGTAGGCTGTCTTGGGAAGTGGGGTCCATGCAGTAACATGATGGCAGGAGGCAGGAAATGAGTGGTATAGACCTCTGCAACTGTCAGAAGAGACAAGACCTGCCTGAAGGGTCTGGAGTCATTTGGCAAGATTTCATAAACAAGTTTAGCTCTAGTGGTCACTGACAGAATCTGCTATGTGCTGAGCACTTTTAGAGATATTAGATGTATAGTATTTTGTCCTTCCAACAACCAACCTGTGAGGATAAGCGTAATCTCCATTTCACAGCTGAGAAATCTCAGGTTTAGAGAGGCTAAGTGACCTGCCCAAAGACAAACTACAAATGAAGTCAGAGCTGGGAACTGAAGTCATGCCTGGTGGGTCCTCAGTGGCAGTGATATAGTCTTAGCTAAGGGGGTGGGGGTGGGGGGTGCCCTCAGGAAACTGTCTTACTGGAGAGTCACGGAGAGATTCACCAGATTGTAATAAAGCCTTGGATGCCATGGCTTTTTTTTTTTTTTTTTAAATATTATTATATTTTATT
>PVKE010028999.1:0-20548 GCA_004027555.1 Craseonycteris thonglongyai | reverse complement strand
CTGTGGAATGAAACTATGTGGAAAACCCAATGATGTGCAACTATGGAGACTGTTCTGGGCCCTCCCTTTCTCTCTGTCTCTGACTCTGTATCTCTCTCTCTCTTTCTCTCTGTGTCAAAAACAATAAATAAATCTTAAAAAAAAAAATTCTACAACTTTACACATGCTTTGAGTGAGTAGACCATTTGTGGAAACCATAGGCAAGACTGAATTTTACAAATTTTTGGCTGATACCAACACATGTAGTACTTGAAGAACCAAGAATTCAAAGACAGATGTGAGCATAAGAACATAAACCCTTCCCATCCCCTTGAACTTATGAATATATTATAGATATAGATTTCCATGCAAATGTGGAAACCAGAGTTCAAACTAATACCCCCACACATCTAGAGACCAGGAGATTTCTGTTGACCTAAGTACTCTTGTGCCTCGGAATGTGAGAAGTAGCTTTCTTGCTTGGTTCTAAAATATGTATTTCAGGTCTTAGTTTCTTAATCAATTTTGTTGATTTTTCTGGAACTTTTGGGACATGAGTTTTCTTTCCATATCTTTCAATCTTTCATTCATTTGCTCATCAATTCCTTCACTCATTGTCAACAGTTTAAAACAAAACATTATAATCACAACTATCAAACATTTCCTGGAGATAAAGCATGTGACTGGCAACAAAATAATTGCTAAAGACACAAAGCTAAATAAAACCCAGTTTCTGAAGATGCTCATAGTCTGGTGTGGGAATCAGATACAAATATAAAGCAGTTATAATAAAGCGATTAGGGTAAGAAACCCAGGGAACATAAAAGAGGAAGATTTGTTTCTGTCTAGCTCTTGAGTTTCCATTAAAGTTACTAACCATCCTGTTCTGCACAGGGCTAACCGGTTTTAGAATTGAAAATCTTATGTCCTGGAAAACCCCTCAGTTTTATGCAAACTGGGACAGCTGGGTCACCCTAGTTGTCCAGCAAGACTTGAGTTCCAACTACTCTGACAGTCTTCACTGATGCTATTCATACATTGGGGCTTATTCATGTTTCAACTCATCCATGGCATGGCATTTTCCTTACCTGTAGTGGGGAAGATATAGTTTTCATTTTTGAAGCTTTAAATTTGTCACAGATAAACATGAAAGGGTATTTTAAGCAGAAAGAACATCATGCATAAAGGCACAGAGTTATGAAACAGCATGATGTATTTAATAGCTCACTATGGCTGCAATACAGTGTTTCTTTTAAATATTATTAGAAGATAGTTATAAACAGGTAGGCAAAAGTCAGACCACAAAGGACCTTGATATCATACAATGGAGTCTGAATTATATCCAAAAAGGCTTAGGAAATCATTGAATGGTTTTAAAGCAGGAAACTAAGTTTTATTTTAGAAAGATTACCCTGAAAAATGAAATGTATTGATTGAAAGTTGACAAGTACTTTGGCAAGAAAACTGGAGATCAGGGTATTAGAACATCTGAAGTGAGAGAAGATGAAATTTTGAACAAAAACAACTGGTAGTCCTGATGATGAACAGGAGGCACATTCTAAGAGTTAAGAGGAAAATAAACAAGTCTGTGACCGGTTAAATGTGGAGTTGAGAACAGTAAGAGTCAGTGGGAAAGCTAAACCAAATCCTTGAGATAAATCCAAGAGTTAATGAAGAAAAAACAAACATAGGTGATGAAATTAATAGAAGGGAGTTAAACCATAAATAAAAGATGAAAAGCAGATTAGAAGCAAATATAACTCAGAAGCAACTCAAGATAGATCAGGACACTCAGGGAAGGACTGAAATAATGATCAGATATGTGTAGTTTACCTTCATGGGAAGCATAACAATAGATGTGTCAATCTGGATTAAACGTCCATGTCGGACATGGACCATTCTGTGGAGCTGTCATTTTAGTAAATGTTACTTTCTTTGTTTTTTTTCCTAAATCCATTGTTTTTCTGGTACATAAAGTAGGTGCTGATCCTTATCTTTTATTAAGAGAAAGCTTTTATCACTAATATTAATACTTCCTATATAAGCTAATTATTTACAACAGGAAAACTGTTCACATCTTTCACTGCTATCCATTTCATTTGATACTGACAGCAAGAGGAGAGTTCCATCTACAAAGAGCACAGGAAACATTTGTTCTTAAAAAAAGAGGTTTAAGGCTCACCATATGAGGTCATCAATTGGAGAAAAAAATCAAGCCACAAACATATTCAGTGTAAATCTTAGATCATCCAGTTTTACTTCTCACATCATACAGAAGATAATGTAAATTATCATTTCAAAATATGTAGGGACATATAATTTCCCCATTGAGCCATCTAATCAAGATAGTCTCTCTTTTCAAAAGAATTGAACTAAAACCTGAATTGCCATCTTATGTGTATTCGACAGATTTTCCTGCTAATACCCATTAAAGACTGACTTTAATTTACAAGTTTTCAGTTTTCAACCCAATTTTCCCAGTACATAAATTATTCCCTGAGAGTAAACAGAATTTTGTTTTTTTGTTTTTTTTAACACATTAATTCCCTAAGGCCACCAAGGTTTAATCTTCACTATATAAAAGTCATTATTTTTTAAATGATTCACCAAAGCATTTAATCCACATGATTTTAGCATATATGATTTAAATTGCATATTTATTTAATCACTTCATTTCAAGATGAATTATCCAGAGATATGAACTCACTTGTTTCTACTTGTTATAGTAGTAATTATTTTAAGGTAATAGCAGTGGTTTTCCAATACTAATTGCTAAGGAATAATCCTTTTTTTTGTTTCTGTTGTTTGCTTGTTTGTTTTACTATGCGTAAAGAGTTAATTTGCTAAGATAAGTGTCAGTATAACCATATAGTTACTATTATCAACTACTAACATAATCAGGTAAAAAGTCACCTTTCAATTTAGTATTTTGCTCTGAGGAGCGATAAAGCTGTACTTAAAATATTCCAGTTTTTGAAAACACTCTTTAAGTTAGTACTTTTACATTTTAATTAGGATTTTGGATGTTGAATAGACATAACCTTACTTGATTTGTCTTACTTAAAATAATAGAACTTATTTTTAAACCAATAGGTATGGAAAATATTTTATAAATTCATTTTGCATTAAAGCAACTTTGTAGAGAAAAAAATTGATGTTAGAAGATTAGTATCTTTTTCTGTCTTGCCACAAATACAAAATGGATTAGTAATCAGGCCCTGACCCAAGTAATCTCATGGAGACACATTTATACTGATGCACATTTGACTTGCAGGTATTTTTCTCTCTCCAGGCATAGTTTCTCTTAATATAAAACTGATGATGGTGTAAATCTCTATGAAAAGACAAATAAAAATTGTACCTCTTCAAAATGCTTTAGGTGTTGCTTGACAGTCAGGCTAGAAAAATATTTTATATTCAACATCTTTTACTGCACTGTAATGAAACCTGCCACACAGTTGTGTTGAAAATAATATATGATTAATACTTGTGATAAAAGATTTCTTTTCAAAAATTAAATACTGCCTACAAATCCACAAATTCTGTATCAGTGTTAACATTTATCTTGACATATCACATGCAATTCTATACCGTAATCAAATCATTAGCTGAGCTCTATCATTTTTCATTCAACACAATGTCAGTGGAATAAGACACAATGCTGAATAATGTCATAAATTTAATACAGTAAGAAATGAGACAAGGACAAATCCTTGGTAATCATTTCCATTCCAAACGAAACTTCTGTGATGACTTTTTCTTTTCAAATTTTCTTTCAATAATATAAACTGACATTTTTTGGCCTTTTTTTCACTATTCAAAAATATTTGGTTATTTGAAAAAAACAGAAGTTGAAATTATAGAATATTAGTATTAGATTTTTCCTCATTCCAACTTTTCTACCTTAAAAATATATATTTATTATGTATTATTATTTTTCTTACATTTGATGCTCCTCCCTATGTCTCCCAGCAACCCCTCACCCACCGCCCCCGCCACCTCTTCACTCCCACGTCCAGGCAACCACCAAACCACTGACTTTGTCCATGAGTTTTTGTTTCTTTGTTACTTTCAATTTTATATTCCACCTATGAGTGAGGTAATATGTTTCTTCTTTCAGTCTGACTTATTTCGCTTAATAAGATGCTTCCAAGGTTCATCCATGTTGTCACAAATGGCTGTATTTCATCTTTTCTTATTGCTGAGTAGTATTCCATTATATAAATGTAGCACAACTTCCAGTCATCTATCAAAGGACACTTTGGCTGGTTCCATGACTTGGCCACTGTGAACAGTGCTGCGATGAACATAAGGTTTTCAGGTTTTTGGGGTAGATACCCAGGAGACAGACTGCTGGGTCATACATATGGTAATTCCATTCCTAGTTTTCTGAGGAACCTCCATACAGCCTTCCATAGTGGCTGCACCAGATTACATTCCCATCAGCAGTGTATGAGGGTTCCTTTTTTTCCACAGCCTCTCCAGCACTTGTTCCTTGTCTTGTTGACTATAGCCATTCCAACAGGTGGGAGAGTAGGGGTGGGGTGGGGGAGTAGGGAAGGAGCATTAAAAATATGGTAACGTAAAGAGAACCGACTCTGGGTGGTGAGCACATAATGCAATACGTAGACAACGTAATGTAGAATTGTACACCTGGATCCTATATAATTTTTACCAACCAATGTCACCGTAATAAACTTAACAATTAAGAAAGAACAATAAACCAAACAAGAAAAGTTAAACACCAAAGACTAAAGACATGGCTAAAACTAAAATTTACCAACAGTGACAAACTGTGCAAATATTGCTATGGCATATCTGCCAGACACTGCTACGAGAAAATGTGGAAAATTCTTTTCCAGATTTGGAAATCTCTCCAATGAGGCACTTTACATATTCACCTCTCCTGTTTCATTCATGAGGGCAAATGCTAAGTCTGTCTTCTTTATAACTGTGTCTACCTTAGGGCCTGGTACATAATAGGCACACAATAAATATTGTCCAATGATTGAATGAATATATTTTCTCATCCCATAATCATGAGTGATTTCTATAAAGAATGCATGTGTCATCCATCTTTAATCAACATCTGACTATTGCTATTACTGCTTTTAGTAACTGAAGCAATCAGTGTTCTAAAACTCAGGGGCTGAGGGCCCTTGAATATGTTATTTTACTTCTCAGACTCATAATTAGTTTCATTGTGTTAAAATAAGGATGACAATGATTTTGTGTGATTGCAAAGAAAAAAGTACTGTTAACATAAAGAGAGCCTCTGGTATAGGAAAAATAACTACCTTTATACTACTGCTAGTACTACTACTAGTACTGTTACTGTTGCTTCTGGTGCTAATATTATTATTAAACTATTAAAAACACTACCTCCTTAGTATGTTTGAGACCAGTTTAGTTGAATTATAATACTGCTAAATTCAAATAGAATAATCTCAATCATTAAAAGTAATATGAGCAAAATTTTCAAATTACTTTATAAGTACCAATGTTTTCTCACTTTTGACTGGAAGGTCGTTATGGGCTGAACTTTTCACGCCAAAATTTCACATATTGAAGCCTTAACTCCCAGTATCACAGTATTTAAAGATAGGTCCTTTAAGGACATGATCAAGTTAAAATAAGGCCATTAGGGTGAACTCAAATCCAACTCACTGGTATCTTTAAAGAAAAACAAAACAAAACAAAACATAAGGAGACACGCAGAAAAGACCAAATGGGGTCACAACAGTAAGGCAGCCATTTACAAGACAAGAAAAGGGGCCTCAGGAAAAAGCTACCTGTCAATATCTCGGTCTTAGACTTTTATCTTTCAGAACTCTAACGAAATATATTTCCGTTTAAGTCACCCAGTATGTGGTATTTTGTTACGGCAGCCCTAGCACTGTTCGAAAAAATGGTCATAAAGTGCCTGTGAGTCATTGGTTTCTTTAACTTAGCAAATACCATTCTTCTGTAAACAGGAAAGATGTCTTCCAATAGTATACTTGGGCAAGTATGTGATTACTAATGAAAAAAGACAGAAAGTAAAAATGTACATACACACACGTACACACACACATACATATATCTGTGTGTGTGTATATATATATATGTATATATGTATGTATTTTTGTGTATATATAATATTACTTATATATATAAATATATATATAAAATGCTACAGCTAACATTTGTTGAGCATAGTTATTGAGAGTTGGAGAGGTATGTGACATGTTTCTCCTCTTCCTTCTTTGGCAATGACTAAACATGAAGAAAATAATCATTTCACTTCTGATTGGGTACACAATGTTTTGACTAAAGCAAGCTTTATTCCTAGTAGAATGGTCAATCAGTTACTTTTATACTCCTTACAATGTAAATTTATTTTCCAGGTTAAAAAAGATCTCCATATTGGTTGAGATTTATATTATCCTGCTTGGTGAAATTAACTGCATACTTATACACTATTTCTAATAGAGTTATTTGCATATACTCTGTAAGAAATGTGTAGACACAATCTCAAGTTCTTCTCAATTGTTTCAGAGGTTTAATCATAAATCATCCAAACAATTATATTTTTTACATAAATTTGGCAGATTTTTTCCCACATCTGGGATCCTTGAACCATGTCCAATATTCCTTGCTGAGCTTTTAAACTTATTTCCTGTACTTTATACATTGCAGTGTTCTTATGTGTGTCATTACGACAACATAATGTACATAAGGAAAATTTTTTCAGTCGATTTCCTGATTTTTATGTCTTCATGTTCATTTAAACCATTTTAACTCACATTGAAAAAGCCTCTTACATAAAATGTATTTAATATATTTTCTCATTATTTAAAAATGCTAGCTAACATGCATTGAAATCACTATGTATCAAGCATTTTTAAGCTATTTATGTATATATTTATACTAGTTATTTATACATATATAACTATAACTGAGTAATAAATCCTGGTTTATAAATTTTATATCAAAAATACAAAACTGAAAAAAATCAATTGTAACAATAACTCAAACCTATTTATTTCATTAAAAAAATAAACAATTTTTCAGATTTATTAAGGCATGATTGACAACAAAATTGGTGTATATGCAAAATGTACGTTTTTATATGAGGGCTTTCTAGAAAGTATCCAGCCCTATAATATGAAAAATAGAGGTATTTATGGCTGTTTTTTTTCTGGCCAGCCCTTATATATGTATGTATTGTGAAATGATTACCACAATTGAGTAATTAACATATGTATAGCCATATAGTTAAGAATGTAATACATTATTAACTACAGCCACCATACTGTACAAATATCTTCAGAACTTATACATCTTATAACTGAAATATTGTATCCTTTAACCAACCTGTCCCCATTTCTCCGTCCCTTATGCCCTGTTAACCACTATTCTAGTTTCTTACCATAAGTTTGACCTTTTATATTCTACGTATACATGAGATCATACAGTATTTGTCTTCTCTGTCTGGCTTACTTCACTTAGCAAAATGTTGTCCAGGTTGTTGGAAATGACAAAAATGCCTTCTTTTTATGGCTGAATAATATCCCCTTTTATTCACACACACACACACACACACACACGAGGTCTGACAACTAAGTTTGTGAACTCATCCTAAAAAAAGAGCTACATAACTCACTGCTGAATTATCACTACAGTTACCTTCAAAGTACTCCTATTAGGAAGCTATGCATTGATGCCAGTGTCTAGTCCACCCTTCAAAGAAATTTGGAACTCCTTTTCTGGCATGGCCATCAGAGCCATTGTTGTATTACCCTTGATGTCCTGAATGTCATAAAAAATACTTTCCTTTCAATATTTCCTTTATCTTAGGGTAAAGAAAAAGTCGTTGGGGGCCAGATCAGGTGAATAGGAAGAATGTATCAATACAATTCTTTTGTTTCCTAGCTAAAAACTCACTGAAAGACAGTGCTATGTGAGCTGGTGCATAGTTATAACGCAAGAGCCATGAGTTGGAGAGAAGTTCAGGTCATTTTCATCTAACTTTTTCACTCAGCCTTTTAAGCACTTCAAGATAGTCAACTTGGTTAATTGTTTGTCCAGTTGATACAAATTCATAATGAACAATCCCTCTGATGTCACAAAAGGCTGGCAACATCGTTTGTTTGTTTGTTTTTTTATTGAACTGAACTGGAGGCCTCACCGCATTCGGGAAGCACACCCCAGTTCAGCATATGGGTCCACACAGGCCAGGGCCAGGATTCAATCCTCAGTCCCCAGGGCTTCAAAGCCAGCGCTTAACCCGCTGAGCCATCCCGGCTTCCCCAGCAACATTGTATTGACTCTTGGTTTGGACTGATTGAACTTTTTGCTCATGGAGATTTGGCTGACTTCCATTATGCACTTTGATGCTTTGTTTCAGGGTCATATTGGTACACCCCTGTGAACACATCCCAAAACATTGTCTTGCCTCTCCAAAAGGTCTTGGCAAACTCAAGCTATGACATTCAAAAATACATAGAACAACAAAAATGAACATCACTAGGCAAGACATTGCCACACATCGACATGGACACAGCTATAAAACGCTGATATATCTAGGTTATGAAACTTTACTGAGTTGTTTGTACTGTGCTGCCAACATAAGTACACAATGGCAAGTTTGTGAACTTAATTGTCAGTCCTTGTATGTGTGTGTGGTATATGATAAAGCTCTAATTTCATTCCTTTGTATGTGGATATCCAGTTTTCCTTATACCATTTATTGAAAGGATTATCCCTTTTGTGTATTTTTGATGCCTTTGTCAATTATTAAATAATCATATATAGATGGATTTATTTCTGGGCTCCCAAAATTCTATTCCGTTGGTCTGTTTCTTTTTTATCCCCCAGTACCATACAGTTTTGATTACTGTAGCTTTGTAATGTAGTTTGAAATCAGAAAGTGTGATACCTCCAGCTTTGTTCTTCTTAAGAAGATTACTTGGGGAAGCTGGGATGGCTCAGTGGGTTAAGCACTTGCTTTGCAGTCCTGAAGACCGAGGATTGAATCCTGGCTCCGGCCCAGGTGGACCCATATGCTGAACTGGGTTATGCCCCCAGTTCAGTTCTTGCCGGGGCCTGTGTGGGAGGCTCTTGGCCCAGTTCCTGCACTGCACAGCCCTGCACCCACCTGTGGAGTGAAACTATATGGAAAACTAATGTTGTCACCTATGGAGACTGCTCGGGGCCCTCCCCTTTCTCTCTGTCTCTCTCTGTCAAACATGTTTCTCTCTGTCAAAAAACAATAAAAATAAATCTTAAAAAAAAATTTTTTTTTTAAGATTACTTTGACTATTTGAGGTCTTTTCTGGTTCCATACTACATTTAGGATTGTTTCTTCTAATTCTATAAAAAATGCTCTTGGAATTATTGTAGGAATCGATTAATTCTGTAGACTGCTGTGGGTAGTATTAACATTTTGACAATATTAATTCTTCCAATCCAGGGACACGTTTTTATTTATTTATGTATTCTTCGATTTCATTCATTTTACTTCCTTGATTAGATTTATTCCTATGTATTTTATTGTTTTTGAGGCCGCATTAAACAGTATTATCTTCTTAATTTCTTTGTGAAGAGCCTGTTGTCAACACATTGAAACATCACTTATTTTTATGTGTTGATTTTGTTTCCTGTAATTGTACTGAATTTATTAGGTCTAACATTTTCTTTGGGGCTTTCTATATTTAAAATAAAATTGTTATCCTTAACTAGAGACAGTTTTATTTTTTTTCTTTCCAATTTGGAGGTCTTTTATTTCTTTCTTTTTCCTAATTGCTCTGGCTCGGACTTCCAGTACTAGATTGAATAGAAATGATGAGTGAGAGTGGCCATTTTTTTCTTTTTCTTAATCTTAGAAGAAAAGCTTTTAGCTTTTCACTGTTAAGTATGATCTTAGCTGTGGGCTTATATTGCTTTTTTTATGGTGATGTACATTTCTTCTATACCTAATTTAAGAGCTTTATATTTTTTTAATCATGAATGTATGTTAAATTTTGTAAAATATTTCTCCTGCATCTATTGAGATGGTCATACAGATTTTATTCTCCATTCTGATAATGGTATAACACATTTATTGATTTGCAAAGGTTAAATCATCTTTACATCCCAGAGACAAATTCTACTTTGTTGGGCATATGATCCTTTTAGCACACTATTGTAGAAGTTTATTGGAAAGAGGAAAAGCTCTCTAATAGAGAGGGGACGCCAAAAAGTGGAGTGGAAAGCCCGCTGAAAGCAGGAAAGCGGAAAGCTCTCTGATGAGAGGGGGCACCTGAAAGAGGAATGACCGTATAATTTTATTTTCTTGTATTGTCTTTGTCTGGCTTAGGTCTCAAAGTGATGCTGGCCAGATAGAGTAAGTTTGAAAGTATTCATTCCATTTCTATTTTTTGAAGAGCTTGAAAAGAATTAGTATTAATTCTTCTTTAAATCTAATAATCGTTAAATTCTTTCAATATATAAAAATCTATCTTTTAAAACAAAACTTGGATCCATTTAAATTATATTATATCCATATCATAAATATGTATGTTTTATAATTTTGATACTTGACATGAAATACAAAGCATATAGATGTATATTTTTACTACTATACCAAAATTTTCACCTTTCTGAAATATTCTGTTACATTCTTACCTTTTTTTTAGTTTAGTGTATATATACATATTTACCAACCTCATCACAGAGTCTGCATGTTTGTAACATGCTAGAAGATCATGGCCCATGTGAAATATTTCAGAATGCTAAAATTATCAAAATGATATATAATATTTGTGACTAAGACGTGTAGATACCTTTCATAATCAACCCTAAAATAGTCTTTCCTTTCCTATACTTCATGATATGTATAATTTAGGATAAGAAGTTAGAACCTAATATAAAAATATTCAGAAACTTTTTTTTCTGTTATTATAGTCAATTTTACTGAGTATATTGACTTAATCTTTTTTTAGACACTAATGTTTTGTTGAATGGATGAATAAAATAAATGAAGCATGGTGATCAAAGAACATTCAGCCTGGATTATTTCATGGTATATAGGAAATTATAATAGGGTTCCAAGACATGGTGACTTATACTACTCACACTACCTTAACATAGAGAAAATATTTTTTTATATTTTACTATTTTATTAAATACATAAAAATGTTTGGTAGTGGTATAAAACAAAATTAAAGAATTTGTTAATGTTTTAAATTAAATCATAATTACCGGATTCTTGTCATGTTTGAGTGTACTCCTATGTATAATGCACACCCAAGTTTTAGGCCCAAACTTTTAGGGAAAAAAATATTCTGTTGTTATTTTAATTCAATTTTTTGTTTATATTTAGGCACTTGTTTTCTGTATTATAAATAAATTTTAGCACTTTTTTTGTCTTTCCATCACCATATATTTAGCTTGCCCCTCTTCTTTCCCACCCCCTTCTCCACTTACCCTCAGGTAGCCACCAAACTATTGACTATGTCCATGAAGTTTTGTTTCTTAGTTGCTTTCAATTTTATATTCCACATATGAATGAAGCCATATATGGTTCTTAGCTTTTTCTGTCTGGCTTATTTCAGACAAATTTCTAGAAAAATAATCTATCTAGAAGAACCGGTAATCTAAATAGACCAATCAACAGTACCGGTAAATAACTTGAAACAATTATCCAAAATCACCTTTTATAATGTTGCTGTTCTAAATCTAATTCACTTTATTAGAAAACTTAAGATTCTTACATTAAAAACTTCAAATTCTCTTTGGGAATCACTTAATATCATGATTAACCTTACTGGTAGATGAAATTACACACACACATACACTTACCCAAACTACAGACTTAATGTTAACTAACATATAGCCTTCATATAAATAAATCTCCAATTTTCTTGTTTTGTTTCCACTAAAAACAGAAGATATGGCCCTACCAAAAACAGAAAAGGGAAAACCACTGTGTGTAAAATTAAAATATGAGAGTGACACACTTTTTTAAATTTGACTTTTTTAAGGATCTACACTCTGAGTTTTTTATAGAGTCGTGTTTGTGTGTTTGTACACAAATTTAGTAAATAGTTCCTCAGAATTCAAAATGAAGCTTTGAGTAAACCTTATGCATATTTTGAATGACAGGATATAACAATTCATTTTTGGCAAGAATCTCTAAGAAGTTTACATTTATATACTCAACTTTTCAAAAGATACACTTAGAGATAAATATGAAAATTAATTTTTAATAACAATGTCTTATAATTCTATTAAATTTTCAAGTTAAATAATATAAAAATAAAAGTACTTTTGAAAATTCTTAGGATATTTTATCCTTTCACATTACATGATAAATTCAGTGGAAAGAACATTGGAGGCCAATATTCTAGCTACCATATTTAAGTTTAAGAAGTTTGGTGGTAGTAAATAATAACTATTCCTCTTTGAGCCTGTGAAAACTTAAAAGCTTTGTTCTCCAACTAAATTTTAGTTTTCCTATCCTATGGCTTAGGACTGGCAAACTGAACTGTAATATTTACATGAAGACCTGATTATGTCATTCACATGTAAAAGTGCAGACTTCCAAATAAATACCAGCCTTGGAGAATTCTTCGTTTCTTGAAGTATTTAATTTTTATATATATCACAACATATCAATCATTATAGGTCTGATATGACACAGAAAAAGTGAAGAGGTGATTAAGAAGGGGAAGAAAATGCTCCTCTAAATATCCCCCTAGAGTGTCTCCTTGAAATCGCTTGGCACAGAATCACATGTGGCTGGAGGACAGAGGTGGAGAGGTAGTTGGTAAAAGAGTGGGTATGTGCTTTTTATACACAGTGATACATTTACTCTCTTTCTATCACTTCTTAAAATTGTACAAGTACTTTTTAATTATAAAGCTCTACGCAACGCTACATATTCAGATTATCATAAGATCTGTCACTTGCCATCAGTGATCTAATTTTGTGATAAAACAATATATTTGTTTTTCCACAGAGACTTAATTCAAATGTATAAAGTCAACATTTTTAAGGTAGAGATAATAATTTCATTCACCAATGATATTCCCCCAAACAAACAAGCAAAAGAAAAAAAAAATAGCCTTTACTTTAAAGGAAAAAAGAAAAAGAAAAAAAAATGTTTAGATATTTTAGCTAGATAGCTCAGGACTTCAAAACGTAATCTGAAATCAAACAAGAAGATTAATTTTGAGTATTTCCTAAGATGAAGCTACAAATAAGACTGTCAGTAGTCAATATAGAGTAGTGAGAATTTGGTCAAACTCAATCTTTTGGCATAACAGATTGATGAGTTCATCCATTTCAAGTGAGACTGAAACAGACTTCTTGATGTTGTTGAGTGCCAGGTTCATCCTGACTCAATTCTCATGTGAATTTATTTGGTGGTACAACTTTCTATGACAAGTACCAGGATTGCCACATGAAAAAGCACTGCAACAACCTTTCCCCTCAAAAGATTTTTTTTTTTTTTCTGGAGCACAAAGACAATTTCAAAGTAAGATTATTTTTATAAAATTTGGGAACATTAAATAGTTATGCTTGTATTTATGAATCATAGGACATAAAAATTCATTCTTGCCACCAGTCCCTAAGTAGTTTACATTTATGTACTTACCTTTTCAAAAAGATACACTTATAAATACCAAAATTAATTTTTGATGCCAATTTATTACAATCCTAGTAAATTTTCACATTAAAATGATATAAAAATAAAAGTACTTTGAATACTTAGATATGTTATCCTTTCATATTATAATGATAAGTGAAATATTATCAATTATTTCACTTATAAGTAAGCCTCAAAGATGTTTAGGGAAGCTGCGATGGTTCAGCGGGTCAAGCACTCGCTTTGCAGCTCCGGAGGATCGAATCCCGGCCCACGTGGACCCATATGCTGAACTGGGGTATGCTCCCAGTTCAGTTCTTGCCAGGGCCTATGCAGGAGGCTCCCGGCCCAGTTCCGCCAGCGCCCACCTGTGGAGTGAAACTATAAGGAAAACTAGTGCTGTCAACTATGGAGACTGCTCTCTGGGCCCTCCCACTTCTCTCTGTCTGCCTCTCTCTCTGTCAAAAGAAATAATAATAATAATAATAAATCTTAAAAAAAAAATGCTGTTTAACTTTCATACACATTTACTTTATATACTGCCCTAAGAACAATTTCCACACATTAATCCACAAAACTCATACTTTTAAATGTTATCATTTAAAAATAATTCTCTGTACAATGCCTGGGTTTGCATGTAAAATATATTTTGTGATAATTTATGTATTTTCAACAACAATCCTCATTTTAGAATATACTTAAGCTCCCAACTACAAATACTCTATCCTTCTCTCAAATTTCAGGCAACAAGAGTGCCAGAAGATTTGGGATTTGTATAACCCCAAACTGTGTTTTCTTAACTAATCTTGGCAAGCTCAAAACCCTGGAAAGTCACAATTCACTTCCCAGGCGATCATCCTGGACAGCTCAGCAGCAGAAAAGCAGAACAGGATATCCAGCTATTGAGCAGGGCCGCCGGCCCAGGTGGCTGGTGGTGCAGCTGCAAGTGCATCCCTACCAGGAGGGCAGCACAGGGCTGCAGGAAGACATGTTCGTTTCCTCTGTCTGTTTTCAGCTGGAGAGGAAAGCATGGTCTACACTCTCCAAACACTGCCTGCCGACACAGCACTTTTCATCAACACTGCAAAGAGGGTACATCTCTAACAATAAATGTCAGAAGAGGAACAAATTATTTATGAGATTCAGAAGGCCCCACACAAGCAGATAGTTGAGTATAAAAAAAATCATAGGTTTTAGTACTGAACAGAATGAGACATAACATCATAGATGTGAGGTCATTTTAAGACCTATTGTTTTTGTGCCTAAATTGTATAAGATGAAAGAAACTATGGGTTAAAAGGCTAGGGTTAACTACAGGTTCTATGGCCTGTGTTAAGAATTCCAGGGAGTACAGGGAAATAAGGAGCGGACATCAAATACCTGGTGATGGAAAGAGAACTGGCTGGATGGTGAGCACATAATGAAATACATAGATGATATAATGTAGAACTTTATACCTGGAACCTATCTTTTAAAGTTGTTGAGACAATAAAATAAAGAATTTTCTATAAATTGTGTAGCATAGTGCTTGACACATGAAAAACTTCCAATTCACTTCAGCTTTATAACTATGAGGAATGATAATTATCTTTCTGCCTTTAAATGCTTTTTCATTATTCAAGATTTTCTTAATTATTCATATAACATAAGAGGAATTCTCTAGGTTTCAACATATGACACAATCCAGCTGATTAGTGTAGAGTCTTTCTTGGCTGCGTTCCCATGATAGAGACTCCAATGGAACCCTTCACCCTGGCAAAGAAAGTTTATTTTCCTGTAGTACCACTGATTGAGTGGGAGGTCTTAAGAATTCCATTAACATATTTTAAGACTGCTGTGCTCGATACCTGGCATCTCAACAAACACTTCCCTCACTAAAACATGTAGTCTTTTCACTTTCCTTTTTGAAATCTCAAAAATGAAAAGGTGTATCTTAACAACAGTGATCTTGGAGTATTAAAAAAAAAAAAAAAAAAAAAGATAGTTACCTCTATGTGGGCAGAATTAATCCCAGCTCCTGGAAAAGATACATGTGTGTAGATTGATGGGAGGGGCACATTCACACAGCCTGGCTCTGAGGAGTTAGTTAAGGGGAGGCAATCATTTTCTATATCATGTGTTCAACCATCAGCAGCCCTAGCTTTGAATTCAGAAAATAAGATTTCCGCGACCCATTCTGATCTTCTAATGGGAGGAGGTCCAAATAATTGCTTGGATATTGGAGTAGTAAATGTGTTATAAGGTTTCTTACCAATTGACAGATAGCACCTTCCTAGATATAAGTATCACCTCAAAACAGGATTTTGTTTTTCTTCTCTGAGAACAAAACACAATGACTTTGTATGCCACATGCATACTTATTTCACAGTTTAATTGGCCTTTGGGACAAAGAATTTGCTAGTTAGAATAATTTTTAATTTGCAAATCCTGTCAAGATTTTTTTCTGTGAGGGAGACCTTAATTTCCTTTGTATTATATTCCTAAATAACTCACTTTCCTTCATCTTCCACTGACTGGATTCTTCTTGGTTAACTGTCTGATATACCCTGAATTTGTTCTTTCATGTACCAAGTAGTTGCGTTCTACCAATGATATTTTCACCCTCTGGTTACAGAACTTTCCATAAGTTAGCCATGAATTAATGCAGAGGAATATTAAAGGATCCAACACAAATCTGACAGTTGGGGAAGTAATCCCATCCTCACTAATCTCTCATACTTGAGCAGGCCATGGTCTTTTTTCTGCTGAGTCCTAAATTTATTAGTCTCTGCCTTGTCATAACACTTACTATCTCACCTTTTTATTTACTGTACTTAAATGAAAGGTATGACCTTTTCTTCAAACTGTGATTCTCACTTATCTTGGAATGTATGTAGATTTCAATATTATCTATTCCTGGCTTAGGATTCACCATTACCTTTCGTTAGAGGAGGGGAAAAAAAAAAAATTCTTGTTCAGTACCAGATACAATTATGTTTGTCCAGTTTTAGTATGTTTCACATTTCCTGTCATCAAGATATTCATTTCCTATCTGCAGATGTAAATATTAAGTATATATTATTTCCAGGAATTGAAGATTCTATTCTAAGGTTTTTTATTGATATAAAGGTTTTATATATCATTGTTGAAGACAAAGTCTATGTGCTATGCAGCGTTTACCATGTAAATCCATTAAATCCATTACATTCAAATCAGATTTCTTTGTGCTACTCATCTGTTTGGAGAAAATGCAAAAATCTTTGAACTAAGTACCATTCTAGTGAAAGAAACTATTTGAAAAGAAAATGTTTTTCCTTCACAATATTTAATTTTATCAAATAATGAAGAAAAAATAGAACTTGATATACTTTATGGAGAAAAATACTATCCTTTGAGCAAAGCCTCTCATTTTGTGAAGTGGTCCCAAGACACAGCTGGCACATTCAAAATATAACCACCACTCTGGAGAGCAATGAATACAAACACATAAAACAAAATCTGTCATTCAATGACTAATACTCATAAACTATCAACAGAGAAATCAAGTTCATAATGCAGGCTGAGAAACCTATTTCCTCAGTGTGTCTCTGATAAAACATAAAACATAAACAAATTATGAAAAGCCTAATCAGAATAGGCCCACAGGGAATTCTGCTGCTGATTCCATAATTCCATAATTCAATTAAACAAGACCATAGGTACTGGAGAGAACACAATTATAATCTCCATTGAGGTTGCCAGACATGCTTCTACTATAGGGATACTCTTCACCCAGATTTTTGTGAAAGATATTAGTATGTCATAAATAAATAAAAAGGCAAAACACAAGTAAATTGCATTTGATATCTTTTGTAAAGGTTATTCAAAGAAAATGACAAATTGAAGTTAAAACTCTTAGCTGAGTCTAGTAAAGATAAAGTTTTATGTCTTTCCTTATCATAAAACTCTGGCTCCTCTAATGGCACTGACAAATTAGTTATATCTTCCTCATCAATTTTATCCACTTTGCGTGCACTAGAGGCTTAGCACTGTGATTAGCAGAAATCATTATCAAAAGAGTTATCTAATTCAGTATCAGACAGAACTGACTCAATAGCTAAAGAGAAACCCTACCTAGTCACAAGTTATTAAAATGCAAAATTGTATTGTATAATGGATTTGCTTTTGTTAAACACATCCGCATCATTCACTATATATTAAAAAACAAAACAAAACAAAAAAAACCAGTTAAAATTCAAGCCTTATTTTGTTATTAATACTACAAGAACCTTTCCAAATAATGCTAAAAATATAGATTTCAGATGTTCAGTGCTGTTTCTCATTTTACTGGCCAATGTGCTATCAGCCTTTTGGATACATCGAAGGTACATATAATAGTCATCTTTTTAACTGAGAGTAATATAGCATTGAAATGAATGAATAATTAAATTACATCTCATTTTACTACTGTGGCAACTCTTAAGCAACAGTGCTGCTATTAAATGCACCTTCTGGTAATGTGGTCTTTTTCAAGGATTAGATCGAGTCCATGATTCCTTTGATCTTGAGGAGGCTGATGCATAAATGTTTATTGTAGCATGGCGAACATGAGTGTTTCTGATGGAAAGAGCTGCCTCCTGGCTTATCTGTGTGTGACCTCTTTCCATGGGTCTCCAAAACCTTCTGCTCCTTTTAGGATGTTACGAATAGGGAAAAATCCAGAGTGGAAAAGGCCCAGAAAGCAAGGCCTGATAATAGCACACAGACTTTCAAAGAAATTATAAATAATTTAAAGTTAATTTGAAATGCCTCTGGTAAAAATGTAAAGATGGCTTTCAAATTAATGACCAAAGTAGGTGTCAAACACAAGGGCTGTATGAAGACTTAAGAAATCCAACATTGTAAAAAATCACAGTGCTCACTCCTAATCATTTATCTATATGAATTCAAAATAAACACAATAGTGAACTATAAAATTAGTATAATAAACCACCAATAAAGTTCTAATTTTTCTTTTAATAGTATTTTTCACATCAACATAAAAGTCTACCATCTCTTCCCAAAATATATCTGAGGCTGTAACTTATGGTGTCCTGTAAACATGTTTAACCTGTCAACTGTCCAGTTCAGTCAGGATAATAGCTATCAATTTATGTTTTTTTTATGGACATTAGAAGCAACTGAGTAATATTGGTCAAATCACTTCATCTCATCAGGCCTCAGTTACTTTTACTTATGAAAGAACTAAGTTAGAACAAGATTGACTTCCTAATATTCTACATTATAACAAATCATAGAGAAAAATAAGAACATATAGTATTTTCTTCTTCACAGATAAAAAAAGATTCAAAATTGTAATGCATAATTTGTCATTTTTAAAATAAACATAAAACATCAAAATGGGTGAGTAAAATGGAATTTCTGCTGATTTTTTTCTGGTATTTGTACCACTTCTATCGTATGCATGCCTCATCCTGTCCTCATCAAGTTCACCTCATCCATGAAGCTTTCCCAGGCTTGTTCAGTGTCCAAATTTTCATTAAAAACTTTGCTAAAAACCTATAGGATTTAATTACATATTACCAAGTAGCATCTGTTTTCTGTTTATAACCTGAATCCCAAGATATAGTGTACACTTCATGAAAGTAGGGACTGTGTTTTGTATTTAACTATATCCCTCACATAATTTAGAAAGTTGTTCAGTATATAGGGGGAGGTAATAAAAATTGTTAATGCCTTTGTCAGCTCTTGACTAATAAGAAACTAGCAAATCTGTACATGGAAAAAAAATACAAAACAATGCAAACTAGAGAGTTCAATTTCTTCATATCTGGTCTGGTCACTCTCTCTCCCTCAACAAGTGTTCTCATCGACTTAAAATTTACATTTTTTTCTATTAATAACCCTTTTCTGACCCAGATCTGAATTATCAGTTCAATGTCTGTTTGATGGTAGAAAATTCTAAAAAGTGCTTTCTAATTATACATGGAATTGTTCAAAATATTCTGATATACATTGTAGAAAGAATGAGTCACCAATGTTTTTAAAAAGTGACATAATGTTAACCAGTAATTTTTTATTATTGTTCAGTTAATTAAAATTTTTTTCAATTTTCCTGTAATAATAGACTCATTTCTACATATCGCTATAGTCCTTTCCCCTACTATCAATTTTTTTCCAGATAGAATTCCATCATCTAAGAGTAATTTAAAGGACATAATACCACAAATCACTAATATGTTGCTTTCAATGGGGATGCTCAATAAAAGCAACTTTAGTTTATTTTAGTTCTCAATAGAGATTTTTATGTGACAAACACATTATTTGATAGCTAGGAACATATGGGGAAAAATGGAATTCTTTTCCCATTATTCTTAACACAGAAATTGGGATGGGCTAGTGAACAATAACATAACAATGTTTTACTAAACAGATTACCCCTTTTCTGCTTGTTAAACACCATTAACTCAAGAGTAATATTTTTAGTTATCCCATACCAGTATTTATTTACCCAAAAAGTATCTCACACTAACAGCAAAAACTGTATCTGTCAAGTACTGAGTTAATTTTACTATCAGGAAGAGTTCATCCAGATAATAAATGATTTTTCGTGTGTTTATCATTTGGATCACGACTTGATATTTTCCCCACCATTAGTGGAGGAAAGGAATGTTTGTAGACATATTTTTTTTCAATAAAAATTATGTAGGATAATGGACCCCACTCTACTTTGATAATATAGTTCTTTGAGGAAGATTTCTAAGTTACTGGGTCAAAAACCTCATAGTCAAAACTGAGAGATAGGGGAAAGCCGGGACGGCTCAGCGGGTTGAGCGCTCGCTTTGAGGCCACGAGGACCGAGGATCGAATCCCGGCTCCGGCCCAGGCAGGACCCACATGCTGAACTGGGGAGTTCCCACAGTTCGGTTCTCTAGCTGTCTCTGTCTCTGTCTCTCTCTCTATCTGTCAAAAGTAAAATAGAAATAACTATGCACTGAA
>PVKE010028998.1:0-20550 GCA_004027555.1 Craseonycteris thonglongyai | reverse complement strand
ATGAGGTTGCATTCATGGAAACAACAGTAACTCATAAGCTAGCATTTATTATGTACTTCATGTTCATCTTGATTTCCCAGCATTGAATATTTGAGCTGCTTCAATAACAGGAATTTGGTGGATGCGAATTTCCTGTGTTTTACAGCTCTTGATTTTGCTTGGCCATGGTGTCCTCATTATCTGATCATGCATGACTTCACGGGAGGTCTGCTAGTGGCATTCAACATTCAAGAGCATCGGAGACTCAGAGCCTCTAAGACCTGGAGGGCCCAAATTCTCTTTTGATTGTTGATCCTGGGGGCTGAGAAAGGTCTGGGGATTTATTCAGGCTTCTAAGTGGGTGAAGTGGGAGACTCAAGTGTGGAATCCTAGCTGTAGATTCTCAGTCCACCAGCCTCTTCCTACGGAGTGTTCGATCCTGTAAGATTCTCAATAGGAGTCTTTAGTTGTAAGAATTTTACATGCCATGTGTTTTTGCTTATTAAAAATTCTGAGACATTCTGCAATATAGAAATTTGCCTGATGTTAGTCCACCATTTTCCAAGTTTTTCTTACCTAAGAAGGAGTCGTACTTTGGGAAATAGAGCCCCACTCAGTGGCAAACTTTGATGATGATGGTGGTGGTGGTAGTGGTGGTGAAGGTGGTAGTGATAACAAAAAACATTTACTGAGCACTTACTATATCATAGTAATGCTTTATGTAGTAAGACTCATGTAATCCTCACAACAACCCAATGAAGCAAGTACTGTTATCTCCATTTTACAGATGAGGAGACTGATACCAGAGAGGCAGCTGAAGTATCGAAGTTGTGTCACTCAGGTAACATCATCACCCTATGAACCAAGGTTTCTCAGCCTTGGCACTATTGACATTTGCCCATGTAATTAGTTGTTGTGGGAAGCTGCCCTGTGTAGTAGCATGCTTAGCTTTTACCCAGTTGTGTCAACAAAATTATCACCAGACATTGACAAATGTTCCCTAAATTGCTCCTGGTTGAGAACTGCCTGTTATAAACATATAGCAGAAGTATACTTTCTCAAACAACCTTCATAGTAACTTTTACAGTGACTCATGATCATGATTGGGCAAATTACCCACTATGGGTTCTGTGACTACATCAAGCTATGTACACTTGTGTGGAGGTGGATGTGAATTGAACTTGACCCACGATGCTCTCTTCCACTCCATTTTCTTATACTGCTTCTGGTGACAGCCAAGAGGCAAAATTGTTTGTTCTGCCCACAACTTCTTTTAACTGCTGCACACACCCCTAATTCATACCGTATATTGTTTCCATTTTATACTTCCCTTTGGACTTGATATACACATGCACACAGAGAATCTTGCTATTTTTTAGGTATAATAGAGAACTTAACACATTTGAATTACTGTACAGTAAAAACTTAAGTCTGAGCCAAGATTAACAGCTTCCAAGGAAAACATACCAGCAATGGATAAGTCAAGTATTGGTTTTTATTTTTCCAGTGTGAGAACCTGTTAAATTCATACACTTCACATGGATTCAAGGCTTCTGATCGTTGTTGTTTTGTAACTTAATATGCCATTTTCAGGAGCAGCTGAGGAATAATAAATTTTAAGTGTGTTGAAATGCCTAGGTTTCAATTCTGGTTCTGCCAAACATTTCGTGACTATATGAACTCATCTTCTGTTTCTAAGGGCTTGGTCCCCCCACCAGTAAGATGGGGTAATGATATGACACCGGTTATATTCCTAAAAGGTTGAAGGGAGAAAATAGATGCACCGATATCCAGCTCAGGTCCTAGCATGTCAACTGACATGCTCCTTCCTTCCTTCCTTCCAGGTCCAGTTTATCAAGGAACTCCACCATGGATTTCAACTTCCGACCCTTTCTGATAATTCTTTAAGTGTAAATGAATTTTCTTTGAAAGTAACAGATATTTTTTATCAAGTAGCCCAGTACAGAAAACTCTCGTTACAAAATGGGGTTTGGAAAGAAAGGAAGGTACATAACAGTACTCAACACCATCGAATCTTAAAAGCTTTAGTAAAGATGGCAAGGTAGCCAAGCAAAGGAGAGAAAGGATTCACAGAGGAACTTTAGGAGCCAAAACTTACCATCTAATCTTAGTGCCCATTTACTGTCAGCTTTTTTTTTTTTTTTAAGATTTATTTTATTGTTTTGAGCAAAGGTAAGAGGGAGAGAGAGAGACCAAGAGAAGGGGAGAAGGCTCAGAGCAGTCTCCACTGTTGTACATAATTGGTTGTGACGTAGTTTCATTCCACACAGGAGATGTGGGGCCACGCAGGGCAGGAACCAAACTGGAGGCCTCCCACCTGGGAAGTGGGAACCTTTGCCACCATCCTGGCTGTTACCAGCTGCACTGCAGTTCAGCATATGGGTTTGCACAGGCCGGGATTTGATCCCCAGACCTTGTGATTGCAAGGCAAGCACTTAACCTGCTGAGCTATCCCAGCATCCCCTGATTCAGCTTTTTAGTGGATATTTGAGTGCTACTGTGTGCTAGGCACTACACAAGCACTAGGGATACAAAGAGAGCAGATAACAAAAGTCATACTCTACCTCTGCACCCTGTCTTCGTGGAACTTAGTGACTGTGTCTTGTCTTTGTCCCAGTTCCAACTATTTGCTGCCTAGATTGCTAGTTTGAAGGGTCCTGAGGCTTAGCTGAACTTACTGGAAAAAATGCCATGATCCGTTAATATCGTCTGTGTTGGCCCACAGCTATAGGCAGTAACAACATAGGATTTGACAGTCCTTTGGCAGAGGAGTTTCAAAGTGTGGGCCTGACCCTTTAGTGTATCATGAAATTAATTTTGTTGATCACCACAAGCATTACCGGTATTTCATATACAAAATAGAGAAATAACAGAGTACATTGTACATAGTGATGATAAGTATTGTTTTGTAAAACTTTTGTTTTAGATATATTTGTATTGTGTGACAAGTCATGGTGTGAAATGCATTTCCTACAATGGGCACCATAAAAATGTGATTCTAGTAGTTACTTGAACTCCTATTCCTTTTTCTTCTATGTTCATACTGTTTTTGTTTTTCTGAATTATATAATGTGTTTGATAGTTTGTACCCAATTGATCAAAAGCATAGAACAGCTCATACATTCTAGGAGTCACTCTTCAATACATGGTATGTTTACCCCTTGAGTCTACTTTCATTAGACTTTCATCTGAGATGTTTAATTTTATTTATAGTCAGTTCTGGTGGGAGGAAAAATAGCCAAGTAGTTAGCATAGGCACTAGAGCAGGGGTGTCCAACCTTTTGGCTTCCCTGGGCCATGTTGGAAGAAGAATTGTCTTGAGCCACGCATAAAATACACTAACACTAACAATAGCTAATGAGCTAAAAAAATAATCTCGAAAATAATCTCATAATGCTTTAAGAAAGTTGACGAATTTGTGTTGGGCCACATTCAAAGCCATCCTACGGGCCACAGGTTGGACAAGCTTGCACTAAAGTGAATCTTCTTTTATAATATAAACCAGGGGTGTTCAACCTTTTGGCTCCCCTCCCTTTGGCCACAGTGGAAGAAGGATGGTCTTGGGCCACACATAAAATACATTAACACCAATGATAGCTGATGAGCTAAAGAAAAGGTCGTAAAAAAATCTCATAATGTTTTAAGAGCTTGTGTTGGGCCTTATTCAAAGCCTTCCTGGGCCACAGTTTGGACATGCCTGACCTAGAGCATGTCACGTTAGAACTTTATGACCTGGAGAAGTCACTTCAAACTTGAATTTTCTGACCATCACACATCATATTTATTTATTTTTATTATTAAATGTATTGGGGTGACATTGGTTGGTAAAATTATATACCGTAGGTTCCAGATATACAAGTCTACAGTACATCACCTGTGTGTTGCATTGTGTGCTCACCACCCAGAATCAGTTCTCCTTCCATCACCATATGTTTAGCTCCTCCTCTCTCTGCCCCCACTCCCTCCCCTCTTACCCTCAGGTAACCACTAAACTGTTGACTGTGTCCATGAACTTTTGTTTCTTTGTTGCTTTCATTTTTATATCCCACGTATGAGTGAGGTCATATGGTTTCCTTTTTACACACACTTGTGCAAAGGTCTTAGGTTACTACTTAGGGCCACATAGATACATGTGCTCCTGTTGTATGGCCAGATCATCATATCACATTACAAGAATTTGTAGAAACAGCGTCAGAGGTAAACATAGGCTGTAAATATGCTGCTATATATCGTGTGTTGGGAGTATGGCCACCATGAATGTTTAGGAACTACTAATACCATTTCAGTACTTGACCTGGCAACTATTCTAATTAATTCCAAAAGTGTAGGGAGAGAAAAGAAACTGTAAATAAGGGTAAGAGAAGTGTCCCTGGAAGGAGGAGAGGATTTGGAAACTACAAGGAAGAAGATTGGAAACAAGAGGCTAAGAATCAGAATAATACGAAGACTACACTTTGCCTCTATTCCAATACTGGTTTGAGGCACAAAATGGTCACTTAAAAGTTGCACAATACTTCATAATTAAGGAAAACCCTGCAATATGGCTTGCCTGACTGTTCCTTGGATAAGAATTGGATAGATCAAGCATGCTTCTAAGACTTGATAAATTGAAAACGTCTTGAGTTTGGAGCAAGGCAGCCTGGGTTGGAATCCTGGATCTGCCATTTCCAGCTCTGTGGCCCTTCAGCAAATCACCTCCAGGGACCTCAATTCTCTCTGAAGTGAAATAGATGTAATACTATATTTCACAGGGCGATGATCCAGATGAACTGAGAGCTCGTATGTAATATCCCTAGCACGTGATGAGTGGCCAAAAAAGTTTTCTCCGTCCTCCTACCCTATCAGAGAAAGTCAGATTTGGAGTACATTTTTACAACATAAGCAATTTTCCACGAGGAAACATTATGGACAAGAACAATGTATGAGAACGTAAAGCAAAACTTTCTTTAAGGACTTTAATTGCAGGGTAATTAAGTCCCTCACTCCCTGCCTGTGTACCTGTGACTGCTTTGCCTTGGTGCTGGGAACAGACAGAAAAGAGCGTATCAAGCCCTTTCCACAGCCTGGCTTAATCTCCATTGCATTTCAGACCACAGACCAGATAAGCAAATGGCGTATCATGCACATTTAATGTGAATTTGGTATATCTTATAGGTTAAGAGGGCTCACAGACAGCTTATTTGAATTGGTTAAAAATAGGCAATTAGACTATCCAGTCTAGTCCAATAAAGATCCCATCCAAGCTTTCACATCCTGACATTTCATGATTCTTCCCTTCAACTAGATTGTGATCTGTGATATCCCTGTTGAATTTTCTTCTAGTTTATTCTGTTGAAGACTTTTCCTCTTCCATGTGCCATGGGTGGTAACTATACCTACGACCATTAACAAAAATAGTTATTCTGTCCCCAACTCTTCCTGAAAGCCCTTGTTTGGATACAGTAGTCACCCTTTATTCATGGGGATTTGATCCAAGGCACTCAGTGGGTGCCTGAAACTGTGGATAGTACCAAACCCTACACATTCTGTTTTTTCTTTCTATACATACATACTACCTGTGATAAAGTTTAAGTTATAAATTAGGCACAGTAAGAGATAACAATAGCTAATATTAAATAGAATGATTATATGACTTCTTTTGGGCATAACCAAATTGCCAGCATCACTACTCTTGGGCTTTTGAACATTATTAAGTAAAATAAGAGTCACTTAAACACAAGCACTGTGATACTGGGACAGTGAATCTGATAACCGAGATGGCTTCTAAGTAACTAGTGAGCAGGTAGTGTATACAGTGTGGTTACACTAGATAAAGAGGTGATTCACATCCCAGATGGGATAGCACAAGATGGCACAAGACTTCATCACACTACTTAGAATGGTGTGCAATTTTAAATTTATGAATGGTTTATTTCTCTAGTTTTTCTTGTTCTTTTTCTTTTTTGGGGCCACTGAAACCATGTAAGGTGCAATTGAGGATAAGGAGGGACTACTACATCTCAATCATTGCTGAAAGCAAGACTTTGTTTTCAGGAAATAATCCATGAAGTGCCAAGTGATAAGCCATACTTGCCTATGAGCCCCAAAAGATGGTATATTTGTCAAAACAGGTACCTGTTAGGCATGCACGTGATAAAAACTGGACACATGCACCTCAGTGAATGGGCAGTTTAACAAGTGAGCATTTGCTTGGTTTCCTGGGAAGATGCAGGCCAAATGTGCTTTGCCATGATGTCTCGTACCATCCCAGGAGTTTTCTGCCCTCTATGCATGAATGACTCATTTTCCTTTCTTTTCTGCTGGCTGTTCTCTAGATTGGCATTGAGGTGGCCAACCATCCGTAGCCCTGCTGAACTTTTTATATGAAAATGTTCTTATGCTTGGTTAGTTAGGATTTTAAAAGACATGGGAAGAGTGACCTTATGGGAAGGTTTTGACATTTCCTCCCTGAATATTGTAGAACACTTCGTCACCGCAGTTAAAATGCTGATAGCTACTAAATGAGGAAGAAAAATATTCTTCCAGTAACACAGAAGATGGCTATTCTATCATCTTCCTGGATATGGGGAAATATTTATTTATTAATTTCAAATCTGTAATGTTTTAAGTTATTGAAATATATTAATTAGTTTAATTCTACTTTTTAAAATTTTATCAACTTAGAATCTTTATGATCTTTTATGATCTTTATGAGTCCCGAAGGACTCATTTTTTTTTAATGTTAGTCACTTAACCAGCTCTGTTCTGCCTTTGTACTCTTAATAGTATTTCTCTCAAATCATGACAAGCAGTGTGCTTTTTTCATTGAATTTTTGAACACTTGTTTACAATCTTAGGAAATCCTTGCTAGATACAGACAAAAGCTAAATAAATGCTAATAGGCAAAAGTGAGCTTTTAAAAACATATATGAAAGAGTTCAAAATGTTTTCATTTACTTTAAAGCAGTTAAGTACTATAGAATTTGTACACCTATGTCATTTTTACTGACCAATGTCACCCTAATAAATTTAGCAATAAAGAAAAAAAAGGGAAAAAAAACAGTTGGTCATTTTTTTTTAATCTTTTAAAAAAAAAATGTTGACACTCATCATGGAAGTGAGAGGAAATGTAAACAATTCCGTTTCTGCTTTTGCCAGTAGGCATTTTGTGCTAACCAAGTCCATCCGTTGAAAGGCTGTCACGGCTTTGACAAGCTGAGTGCAGCGAACCATTTCCTCCAGAAGCCAAGCCTCCAAAGTGGTGTTCTGAAGACGAGCGTTTTCTAATGCATGTCGGCTCACCAGCCCTTTCCCACTTTCTGTGCCAGTGTCCTGACCTCCACAAACAACCGCCCTGTCCTCCCCTCAATAACTGGAATATAGGTGCTATATGGAAAGCCTTACCGTGCGGAGGCAAGGGCAGGTACGCAGGCATCTCATCTCAGCCTCAGCACCATTCAGAACTTCCTACAAGGACATCCATCACTGGCTTCTGCCAGATGCTTAGACTTAGGTGCTCACTGTTGGCTCCACTGAGAGTTTAAAAAAGTCTTTGAAAGGGGTGACGTATGCGTTCTTTATAAATGTTGAACTTTAACCCCTTCTCAGAGAGATCGTGGGCGAAGTATCTTCTCCCATTCAGTAAGTTGCCTGTTAATAAATTAATTATATAATGGGTGAAATTTCCACAGCCAGTTTGAATCGCGGTGATTGTGCATTTAATGCACAGCCCTGGGTTAGTCCAGGCAGCACAGATGTGGAGCTGAGGCTGGCTGCAAGGTGCGAAGGGTCTGCAGAGGAGCTCATAGATCCGCCGCCCCTGGTTTGGTAGTTGTGAGACAGGTGGCCATGATCAGAGGGCCGTGAGAGTCAGAGTGGAGCCTTACAACTGGTCGTTTCCTCCTCACTGCTTTTTGACTCAGTGTCTCTTTCATGCTCAAAATGATGCTTTACAGCATGCTTAGTGCCGAAAAGTTGTGGAGTGCAACATGTGGTGTGAAAAGCGCACTTTTCCTTTGTCTGATTTTGCATTTACTTGAAAGAAGATACAAATGGCATGCTTGTATATTGCATGCCTCCTGACTTTGGAGCATGGATTCAAAAAAATAAAGATACACACCAAAAAATTATAGAATGGTAGCTCCTGTGATGTTATTCTTAAAAATAATTATTACTCTTGACACATTCTGTCTTCAAAGGGCTTGGTGAATATTAATTAACTTTTTAAAACTTTAAAGGAACTCAGATCAGCTTTTTTTTATTCATAGAGAATATCCCATTGAAGTCAGGTCATATAAGATAGAACTATAATTGAGCTATAATAGAATTATTAAAAAATTCTTAGTAGGATGTCTGAGCTTCAAAGAAAAGAATCTAATAAGTGGAGTAAAGCAACCTACATCTAAGAAAGTAATTTGGTTTATGCTGAAGAAAAACTGAATTTATAGTCTTGGCCAAATAAATCCATGCCCAAATTAAATTTCTGAATGTTAAGATATGGACTGGTTTTAATTTGATTTCTGCACTATTCAGGAGGCTGAATATGTACATTATGGCATGACATGTACATTAAACTTTTGTAGACTTTGGCTCATATAGGCATTAAAGAATTACTTCTTGGGGAAGCCGGGATGACTCAGTGGGTTAAGCGCTCACTTTGCAGCTCTGGGAACTGGGGATCAAATCCCAAGCTTCGGCCCATGCGGAACCATATGCTGAACTGGGAGCTCCCTCAGTTCAGTTCTCTCTCTGTCTCTGTATCTCGCTCTCTTTCTCTCTCTCTCTCTGTCAAAATAAATAAATAAATAAAAATATATTTAAAAAAAAAAGAACACATGTCTAAAATAAATGTTGACTTTCATAAAAGAATTACTTCTTTCATATTGGAAATAGCAAAAAAACTAAGCCCATATTAACCCATTCAAATCAAAATAAGTGTACTAAAATGGCTAACATTGTAAAAATATTTTCAAAACAGTTATCAATAGTTATGATAAATTCTAATAGATTCATAGGTTGGAGTATCCTGTTGTTTCAAAATAATTAATTCCTATATTGAATTTCTTAGATTTGTTTCATTGGAAGTTTCACCTTTATGGCACACATTTGTTCCTGATTGCTTACACACACACACACACACACACACACACACACACACACACACTCTCTCTCACATTTGTTCCTGATTGCTTACACACACACACACACACACACACACACACTCTCTCTCTCTCTCTCTCTCTCTCTCTCTCTCTCTCTCTCCCCCTCACTCACTCACTCACTCACATATCAGCAGAGTTAATATTTAACTCTTAGGATGAGGAAGTGCTGTGGTGGGTAAATCTAAAATCCTGCACACCAGTAATTCATCTTAATCCCTTCCGTGTAATGAGGTCAACTGATAGAACACAATATTTAAAAAGATTCATATGAACATAAGAATAATATAAACAAAGTAATTAACCACTTATGAGGGTGTAATACAGGTATGTCTAAAGCAGCCTTTCCCTACCTGAGCCTGTTTTCTTACCTGTAATATGATCTCAGTTCCAAAGACAAAGCAAAAACTAGCTCACTCCTTGTCACAATGTACGTTTTCCATAAATGCTTACTCCCTGCCCTCAAAAGTCCAAATCCTTGCAGGTTTTTATTTTAGGAGAAAAGAGAGCAGAGCCAATTCTGTTTAGTTCCTGGCTGTTTCATGCCCACATCATTTGCATGGACTGTTTCTCTCCTAGAAAAGTTTCCTCCTACCTTACCTGGCTTGTGGACTTTTTGTTTAGTCTTCAGAATCCTACTCAGTTACTAGTTCCTCTGTGAAGTTCTCTGTGACCTCCTTCCAGAAAAAATTAATCCAGCCTTTCCGGTGTTTTTGAATCTTTAGATATTTCTGTTTTTGCCTATATCATAATGATGCGTAATTTTTTAATCAGTCCACCTTCTCCACTTGGTTGTTAGCATGTGAAGGCTGAGCTGCTTCAAGTTCATCTCTGTTCTTTGTTCCCTGGCACATAACGGTTAAGCAAAAACTCTTTATTGAGATGAAATAACAGTGCTTACCATACTCACTAAAAGGACTTGAAGGTTCAGTTTAAAATGTAACAACTTTTCACTGTGTTCCATTTTTATAATGGGTCCACTTCCCAGGGCAGAGAGTTACCGGTAATGTAGAAGGGTAAACTGAGAAGAAACTTGGTGCACATATAGCCACTCTAGTGCATATTGAAAATTTGTCTCCAGAACAATGATGTTTTAAGTTCTCGCATGTAGCCTATAAGCTGGGTGCGAGTTGACTACCATATATCTGCTTGACAGATAATCTGAATTGACTCGAGGGAGTGCAGTTTGGGGAATGATGCTCCACCCTCTTATATCTACAGATAGAGGCTTCTCCAGTCATGATCAGTTTAGCATGGAGACTTCCACCTCATTTTCTCCATTCAGCGTTACTGGTTCACCAGGTTGTTAACAATAATAAGCTGACCCTGATGTAACCATGCATCTATCTCCAAGCCGCCTTTGTATCTGAGGTTCTATACCCTGGCTGCACGTTATAATTGTCTTGACAGCTTTTATAAACATACCAATAATCAGGCCCTATCTCTAGAGATTCTGGTTTAGTCACTGTGCTATAGGGGCCGGGCATCAGTAGTCATTTCTAAAAGTTCAAAGGATTCTCCTGGACAGCAACGGCTTAGAACTCAGCAAGCACTAGAATTTCCTAGAAAAGAGGGTTTGCTTCATTAGCCCCAACCACCTGCAGCAGCTTGTACTCAGCATGTCTGCTCTGTCCCCCGGGTTACTGATCATGAAAGTTGGAAGAAACAAAAAGTAAGCTGGTCTGCAAAAAGACTGGAGTCTGATTTTGTGACATGAAAATTGGGACTCAGTTGCCCCTAATGATGCTGTTCTTAAGACATTTTATAAGTCAGAAAAATACACAGAGTAACGAAACTAGTGAGAAACAAATACCTGTGCTTACCAAATATGATTGGAGAAAACGAGTTACATTTTCCCAAGATTCATCGATTGATGCCCTATCATATACTCTAAGGGGTTATATATATTGCTTTGCATATGAGAAACATAAATGTGGTTCTCAACATTTAAGTTCAGTGAAGAAAATAGCATTTTAATTAGAGGTGGACATATTTTTAATGTTTCTAAAATGGCTTAGGAGAATTATCTTAAGTTACAGAGTAAATTTTTAGTGAGAATTCTAGGCATAATTTAAAGAGAGTAGTGTTTCTAAAAATGTACATTTTTCTTTTGTAATAGATATTGTGAAGGTTTAAATGGAAAACTATAATTTAATATACAAAAACATTTCCATTTTTTGTTACCTAATTTTTAAATGGAGAGCAATGAGCTATATTTGGGGGCCAGGGGGGTTACATTTACCTTTTACCAGCATTTGCATGAAAACTGTGCATCCTTGGTTCTATTCTAACTATTCCATTATGTTTGAAAAGTACCTTATCACCTACTCATACTTGCTTCTTCCAGGTACAATGCAGCCTAATTCTGTATTTCAGGTCTTTAAAAAGTCATTGTCCTTGTACTAGCAGACACTTTGCAATGTAGTAAATGGAGCAGTTTGCATTTTCTTCTGGATGTCAAACATGATAGAACCCATGTTGAAATTGCCTGGTTCGAACATTCTCCCCTCCTTTTTAAGTATTTTGTCTGGCTAAACATACAATGCAAGATATGTCTATAGAAGAGAGAACTAATTATAAATTAATAAGGAAAAAAGTCTTAACTATATTCCTGTTTTAAAAGTGTAACATGTTTATTTGCCTTCGAATGCCATGCACTAATGAAATCCATTCATGGCTGTTGTCAGGAAATGAAATTATTTTGATTTTGTGCTTCTTGCATTTCAGACTGAACATTCTCAGGCTGACATCGGTAATCAAGCCAGAGGGCTTTTAGTGAAAGATAACTCCTGTCACTACAAGCAGAAACATAATTATGCATATGTAAATGCATCTTCATTATCACAGAACATGAACATATTTGTAATAGTGTACTCAGCCCTATGAAAAACAAAAATCCCACAAGCAGGAGATTCCTTACCATCTGGGGGCATAAGCACTTTTCCCTTGTGGTTATATATCAGATTCCCAAATGCTGAAAGAGCAGCGTAAAGGGCTAGTGATGACAATTTGAGTACGACGTTGCTACCACGCCCCCCCCTCCCCCCCCCTTCAGTACATCGCCAAGTTCATTACTGCTTGCACTTCCCTCCTCTTCACTGAAGTTGGGTTTGTTTCTTTGGTTGTCCAGGTTTTATTTCAGTCTCCTTGTTTTTGCTATTCTGTCTCATGAGTTTATTTGAGAGGTATGTGAGTATTTATTGGGGAAATGATTTATGTACTTTAAGAAATATTCCCAGGATGTCAGGATGGCTCGGCAGTTGAGCTTTTGCCTCGCAGTTTTATTCCCGGCCCTGGCCCATGCAGACGCCTGTGCTGAACTGTAGTGCACCTGGTAACTGCTGGGCTGGCTCAGCGGCGGGCTCTCACCTTCCATGTGGGGCCGCGTGGGGCTGGAACCGATTCCAGCCCCACACCCACCTGTGTGGAATGAAACTGTCATAACTAATGATGTACAACTATGGAGACTGCGCTGGGCCCTCCCTCTTCTCTCTGTCTCTCTCTCACCTTCTCTCAAAGCAATGGAATGAATCTTAAGGAAAAAAAAGTATCCTCAGAATACCTAGAGTTACTTAGAGAAAACATGTAAAACACACATTTACTCTCATGCTTGTTGAACATCTATTAATATTTCTACTTGGTAAGTATTAAAATTAAAGAATTTTAGCCTTAGACGGGGCTTTGGAGATACATTTAGTGAAAGGGTAGCACAACTGGAAAAGGTGCAAAGGAAAAACATGGTATTATCCTGTCTTTAAATAAAACCCAACTCTTCTTTAGGAATCAGACTTGGGTTTAAAGTATGGATTCTGCATATTCTCTTTAAAGAGAATAACATTGGAATGAAGATTCTTACCTTGCAGGTTTTTGGGAGGATTGGAAATAATCCAACAACATACCTATATAAAAACCCGCAGAGTAGAAGCCAGGGACAGCTGTTCTGGTGGTTGTTTTTATCACTGCTCTGCTCTCCTGTAGACCACCTACCTCTCCCACCTTCAACCCTAGTTTACCTGTAGCCTGTGCACTGTGACCTGCACTCCCATGTCCTTGATGTGGTCAGCCCCTACTTCTTCCTGAAGCCGCCTCTGGTATCTAGCTCTTCTTGAAGCCTTCGTAGTCTCTGGATCTGCAAACTGCCTTGTCATCACTCGTGGTTCAGAGCATTCGATTTTCATTAGGACAAAAGCCACCACAAAAGCAATCAGAAACGGGGCCCAGTCTGCCAGTGTGTTCTCATCAGCAGCACCAAAATTCCCTGCAAGGGAAAATTTAACAGATAACACAACCTCCAGCAGATATAACTTGACATTCCTTAGTCTGTTCCTTTGTTAGAATAGGGCGTTTATTGTCATCATCATCATCATCATCGGGGCACTACCTGGGCCAAGTTTTGAAGATGAATTTCAGTTTTCTAGGTAGACCAAGGAGCATGTTAGGGAAGGTGTTGGAGATTTAGGTAACATTTGTAAAGGTCTAGAGAGCATTCTAAGGGAATGCCACATAGAAGTGATGGAAATATTTGAGAGCCCTTGGCGTTTGGATTGTTCTGGAGATTCCCCTGCAATGTGTGCTCTATGCCTGACGGTGGTGGTACTTGGCTCACAGGAAACCATCTAGCCTGATAATAATTATGTGGTTATGCAGTATTCCAAAGATTACTGACAAATAGGAAAACTGTGAGTCCACATGGTGGATCATTTCTTTGAGTTCAGAATATGTCTTCTTGGGTGGATCCCTTTGGAATCATGAAGCAGAATGATCAGTCAGAGGAATATTTTAGGAGCAGGAGAAATGGTATCCACAAAGTGGAAATGGGGATGTGCCTGGCATGCATGGGAGATGGTGAGGAGATGAATCTCGTCCCAAAGGGAGAGCCACATTGGTGAGTAGAAAATAAGGCTGGGGATATTGGAAGTTAGTTCAGGGCACAGATAGAGAGTGAACTCTGAGGGAAGACATGCAGAACTCTGATTCTAACACTGACTAGCGTGTGATTTTACACTAATCACTTATGGTAACCTTGCTTCCTTATGTATAAAATGGAGATAATTTTTCTTAACAACTCTTCAGTTTGGAGTCAGGGTTTTTTTTTTAAAGGTGTAAAATGCTTGAGACATTCTAAATTTGCCCTCTCTTTGGTTCAGGCTTTGGAGGATCTAGAATATAAATTAAGTGAGAAACTCAGCTAGCCATTATAAAGATTCTATTTTGTTGTTTTTAAAGATTTATTTTATTGCTTGAGAGAAGCTGAGATGTGGGGGAGTAGGGAGGGCCCAGAGCAGTCTCCCTAGTTGTACATCATTAGCTGTGACACAGTTTCATTCTACACTGGTGGATGTGAGGCTGCACAGGGCAGGAACTGAACTGGGGGCCTCCTGCATTGCAGTGGTTACCAACTACGCTGCAGTTCAGCATATGGGCTTACACAGGCCTGGGTCGGGATTCAGTCCCCAGACCTCGTGGTTTCAAGGCAAGCGCTCACCCTGCTCAGCTATCCCAGCATCCCAAGATTTTATTTGTTAAAATATCCACTGTGCCAGATCTTTAAGGGTGGTGGCTGTCTAGTGATGAAAAGGGTTCCCTGGTGCTTGGCTGGGCTTCGGGAGGCACGTGTGTTACTGGTAAGTCAATCAGCACCTCCTGTGACTCAGCCCCACATTCTGTACATTTTCACGCATGAAAATATGCTCGCCCATCAGCAGAATGCTCTGGTCCCTTTCCAGAAGTATTTATAGGTTTGCAGAAGTCTGTCCCCGGTCTCTCAAAACCCTGGCCCCTCTCAAGCCAAGAGAACACATTTTAGGTGACTAGCTAGTATTGTCCAAGACCATGAAATTCAGAGAAACTAGAATGACTCATATCCAAAGAAATTCCAAATAAAAAAAAGAGAAAACATGTTAACTTAATAAAGGGCATATTTTTAAAGGCTTAATTAAGGACTAAAACCTTTAGGGGAAAATGCCAGTTATCAATCCAAGCTGATGCTTTTATGCTGACATAGACGGCCATGTGAAAACTACAGTGGTCTTCAGAGGGACAATGGAGTCATGGCCTTAAGCAATTGGATTTTTTTTTTTTAATTGCATTAGGTGAAATTCTGTGAATTTGGAGTTTAAAATGAGTGTCTGGGAGCAAAGTCTGAGTTCATACATTGTAGGTATGGAATATTCTAAAGTCAAGTTCAATTTCTAGGTCCATGGAAAATGTGTTAAGCAGGGAACGATGCATCCTTAGTCTCTACAACTGATTTTAAATGTGGCATCTACTCTTCCCCCTTATGCTTAATTTCCTTTCAACGTTTAATCTAGTTGAAGAAGTTCTCACAGTGGGCTGTATTTTGCCCTCTAGCAAAGATCTTCCTTCAGAACATTTCAACCACATAAGCCAAATGAACTTTTCCAGTGCAGCAAGATACAATTTAGTATTCAAGGAACATCAATCTTCAAGTAAATCGATGCCACAGATTCTTTAAATTGGAGTTCCAGATGGCGGCTTTAGACTAGGATTAGCTGGAGATCTCTCTAATCAGGAGTCTACATTTTTTAAATATTTGCCCTCTTCCAGACTTCCCCATCTCAGTGAAAGTTACCTCTGCCCATCCAGGAGCAGAAACCAGAAAACTCGCTTTTTGTCTGAGTTCCTCCATTTTCTTAGGCCCTGAAGTCCTCAAGCAAGTTTTCTCTGCCTCCCAAATTGATCTTGATTCTGTGCATTTTCCTCTTCCGGTCAAAGCTGCCCCCTTCCTGCTTGGACAGCTGTGGTGGCTCCTCGCTGGTGTCTGTGCATTCATTCTGGCCCCTCCTATCCCTTCACCACCACTGAGCCAGAGTGATCTTGTCAAACACAAGTCTTGTCATGTTGCTTCCTTAACACCCTTTCACAGCTGCCCGTTGATCTTGGTAAAAAAAATAATAATAATAACCCAAATCCTTACTGTTCTTTCATTCAACAAATACTGAATGGCCTTTCTGCTAAAAAGCCTTTTATCACATGTGTCCTGCTGATGCAGAAATCAGTAAGACTTGCCTCCCCACTTAAAGAGTCCCCCAGTCTAGCAAAACAGTGCTTGATCAGAGTTTGCTCATTCATTCATAAATACTCCCCGAAATCCTCTCATTTACCAGCACACAGCTCCAGAATGAACTGGGGTGTCAGGTGACTTGGTGGTACTTTTAGTGAAATGGGTGGCATGAATGAACATGGCCTCCTTGCTGCCCTGATGATCATATTGATCAAGTCAGCCTAAATCCAGAGCACGTAGTCTTAACTATTATGCCTGCTTACGTCAGTTATCTTTCTACAATAATACTGCATAGCCAACAACTAAAACAAACCAACAACAACAAAAACCCAAAGTATTCATCAAGGAGTGTGTTTGCTTTCACATTGAGTGGTCAGCTCAGCCTACCTGTTCGTTTTGGTTGGACTTGCTCATGGGTGGGTGTTGTCTGGCTGTTGGCTGATCCAGGCTGCCTTGGCTCAGATGACCGCAGAGATTTTGCTCTGCTCTATGTATCTTATTTTTCCGTAGAGTAGGGCATGTTCTCATAGTGATGGCTCAGGCTCAGGCTCAGGCAAGGACAGGCAAGCCCATCTCACAAGCGCCTCTGAAGCTCTGCTGGCATCACACCTGGCGAAGGTCAAAAGATGACTAAAGGGTCCGAATGGGTACTGCAGTTACGTGGTCCAGCTGTTGACGCAGGGAGAATTGAGGCCATAGCTATTTTAATCCATCACAATGCTATGTATTCTCTTATTATAGTTTGTGCGTAACTTGGATCATAGGACTTACCAAATTAAGTGGAAATATAGAATGTGTTAAGGGTTTGCCCCCACCCCAGTGCCCAATTTGGGAAACCCTGTGGACAGAATCCCTGTCTTTAGCACAATGCTTGACATGTCATAGATGCCTAACAGATGTTAAACTAACAGAATTATTAGTAGATTGGTGACCTTGGGCTGTTTACCTGAGATAATTAAACTTTCTGAGCCTCAGCTTAATCATTTATAAGTAGAGGGTACTAACACCCACACCTTTTCTGAAGATTAAATGGGGGGAGGGGTAATGTAAAAGTACATACTCATATGCTCAAAAAAGAGAGTTGCTTCTCCCTTCCCCCTTCCCCTACCTTCTTTTTTCACTGAGTTTGTATGAATGTGAGAAATAGTAAATGGTTTGATCTTGGCCTGTTTTTGGCAAGAAGTTGTAGGATAGAGATACCCCTATTAAAAATGCAATGCATAGACAGACAATGTAATGTAGAACTGTACACCTGGAAACCATGTAATCGTTATCAACCATTGTCACCCCAATACATTTAACAATAAAATCTTTCTTATTTTTTACTAACTTAAAACAAATTTTGTATAATACTCATCTCCTAAAAAGTGTAGGCCCCCTTGGAGGCTTAAGTCTATTAACCACTTGCAATTGGTCTTAAATTCTTGTGATGAACGAAGAAATTTCTTCTTTCTCGTTCCCTTTGAGAACATTTGTGAAGAGGAAACGGAGATTTGGAATGGGCAGAGGAGTGTGATCTGATATGAAATGGGCTTTTTGAGGGAGAACAATCCTGGTAGGAACCCCAGTGTATGTGTGTGCGTGTGAGCGTGCGTGCGTGTGTGGTGAGAGCTTTGGACAGGCAGAGGGGAGTATGAGATCTAGCAGGAAGGACAGGGACTAGTGGGAGGAGCAAGGAATGAAACCTTCACTCTTTTGGCCAGTACCTCTTTGCTTAATGGTTGCAGCCTGGAGATTGTTTCAGATGCCGGATATAGATACTCCATTGTGCTTTCTTAATACTCCTAAACTAAAATATATTTCATTTTAATTAGTTCTATATACAGTTGTATTATATAATTTACACATAGTACTATATATTTACTTATGTAACTATGCATAAATATGTAATTATATATATAATTCTACTCCTTCCCTTCTTGCAGCCCCCAGATGTACGGCAGACACACATCTGGCTTCTATCAGTTAGGGAGTAGCTTTAAGCATATCCTGTCAAATTGTCTGTTCCCAAAAGCAATACCAACACATTCAGTGAATGTTATTTTTCCCCCACAGTTATGTTCTTGATTGGACCACAAATTTTTCCATAATTCTGTACTTGAAAAATAGGACATTCTAGCTCTTTGTACATAATCAGCCCTCTACCTCCAGCCTTTTTTAGAAAACTTTTTATTTATTTTTTTTAATGAAGCGTTAAGTAAATGGTATTCCAGCTCTGGAAAAACACATTGAGTATTAGTTACACCATTTTCTTAGTTGCTGTATTGATCAGTTCTTGTTCTTCATGCCTGTGTCCTAATCGGGGCTGGTATAGCTAACTCTCTCCTCTTCCCCGCATGTCTGGGACATGCTGGATTAGCTGCCAAAATTATTTTAAATCAGTTATTTACAGAATGAAATCATATTATTCAGCTAACAGGAATTTAGTTAAAATAATTTGAAAAATTCTAGACTTTGGACTTTTTTTGTTAATTACACAAGTAAAGATTTGAGTTTGGTTTTTTTTTGTTTTGTTTTGTTTAGAAAAAAAATATAAATAGGCCCTGCATTTTCTCCAGGGTGTTCTATTGACAGTATTTTTCAAAGTTTTAACATTTACTGCTAAAATCTATCATCAGGTACCCATAATATCTTTTTCTGTTTTTCAATTTTAACATAATTCATGGTTAGGCTGTATTTCTGCAAGAAATTTGTCTGAGTTGTATGTGGTGACGAGGTGTGTTTTACGTGTGACCTCATAAAAGCTGTGATTCACTAGATACATTGGAAAAATTTTTTAAAGGATCCAAGTTTCAATAACAACACCTTCTTTAATAGGGGAATGGTATGGTTTTATTCTAGATTTGTAAATTATAAATTGAGAAATTACTTGATAACTTACAAAGTTAGTTTCTTTTTAAACTATGCAGTATATAGGAAGAAGGAAGTACTGCATGAGTTAATTGTGTTATCTTTTACCTTTAAGTGATTCTCTTATAAAAAAAAAGTCCATAGGACTTCTCAGGTATCTGCTGCATCTGGCTGGTAGATGAGGTCATTGTTGGCATTCAATTTTCTGTTCATGTGCAAAATGAATCTGAAAAAAAAATTGCAAGAAATTGTTTTTTTCAAATACAATTTGTAAGAAATTGTTGTATTCAAATAGGTAGTATGTGCCTTCTAAAATGATGCAACCCACACCTGCCTCTCAATTATAAATGCATTGGTACCTCAATACTTGTTGTTCATTGGTTCCTGGAGATGCAACAAGTAACCAAAAACAAGAAAGACCAAACAAAATTTTCCCATGAGGAATAATGTAAATAAATTTAATGCATTCCCAAACCACAGACAATGCACATTTTTAAGGCAATATGTAAAAGGATAGGGTTGTGTATCATTACATGAGGAATAAACCTAAAAATTAATAAATACTTAGATTAAATAAAATAATGTCACTTGGCCTGTACTGAGAAGAGGCCATGGCTTCATGGGACAGTGGGAGGAGCATGGTGAGGGGGAGAGGTTACATGGAGTGCTGCTTGGAAGGACAGTCCCCTCCAATAGAACACCAGGCACTTGGACTTCAGGTATTCTTTTTCTTTTCTGCCTTTTTTTTTTTTTCAACTTGCACAGTAGGCTCTGACACACTCTTTGTTACCTTCACTAAACACTTATCCAATGAGGACTGCTTCTGTCCTCTGTTTAGAATTCCTCGAAAGTGTGAAATTGGTCATTCAGTTAATTCGCATTTCAGCTTGTCAGAGCTTCATCTGGATGGTACTTCTCTACCAAGTTATGAACTTCTGCCCATTTTGCACGCATTTCTTTTATTAAGGAACTGGGGACATCCATTCTTATCTCCTCCTCACCTGAAGAAATCTCTTCAGCCACCATGAGTGTTTGGGAATGCTGCTTTGTTACTGCTTTAACTCCTTTTGCAACATTGGTCTTTTTTTTTTTTTTTAATTGCTTCTTTCTTCTTGACAGTGGAGACCACTGTTCTAGGCTTACCATATTTCGTAGCAAGAGTACTAATGTGAATACCGCCCTCATACCTCATGTTCACGTATATTTTTTTCTTACCTGTACCATGTTCACATTATGTAACTAAATGTTTTCTCTTTATAGGTATATCTTAGGTTCATTTTGTTTTTTATTGTTAAATTTAATGGGGTGATATTGGTTGGTAACAATTAGATAGTTTCCCGATGTACAACTCCACATCACATCATCCATGCATCGCATTATGTGCCCAGCTCCCAGAATCAGGTCATTTTTTAATAAAGAATATTTAGTAGTATTTTGATTAGAAACATAAAGAAGAAAATAAAAATAATTTATAATTTCAGCATCTGTTTTCAAGATAATAAATCACTCATGAACCCCTCAAGAAAAAGAAATTTCATG
>PVKE010028997.1:7885-20649 GCA_004027555.1 Craseonycteris thonglongyai | reverse complement strand
CTCCCAGCAACAGATGATGTGGGGTAGAATTGTACACCAGGAACCTATATAAGTTTTACCAACCAATGTCACCCCAATAAACTTAAAAATTGAAAAAAACAAAACAAAACAATTGGAAGCTCTATGAAGCATGAGTGAGTGTATTGGGCTAGTTTCAAAGTTTAAGCAGACTGTGTGATTTACCTATTTTAAAATTTGTCAAAGGCAAATTAAAGCTTTTCTTTAGTCTTTTCTAAGATTATAGTGCACTATTAACATTTTCTTATATTATTGTTATTATTTCTTTTGATATAAGTATAATTCATTACCAATTGTCATTCTCAAAAATTGTGTTTCTAAATATAGTATATATGGAGGCATTGTGCCTCTGAAAGAAAAGTAGAGAGGACAGTTACCAGTAATTCTTTTAAGTACCTAATGTGTGCTAACTGCTGGGAATATGGTAGTGAACTAAACTTTCAAGGCTCTCCTTCTAAGCCGGTTATATTTTAAAGATGGGGATATAAAAATGCATAACTCATACATAAATAAATAAAATAAATTTAGGTGTTGATATGATAAAATGACATAGTATGCAATAATTTATCATTTTCACTTGAGCAGAAAAGTCAGGGAATAAGTTTTGTATTTGTAGATGTTTGATCCAGAAGGAATAACATATTTGAAAGCAAAATTAGGTAAAAGACTGGTTAGTGCTATGGATTGAATGTTGTGTCCACCCCCCACTCCCCCAAATTTGTAAGTTAAATTCCCCTCTCTCCATATGATGTTAGGAGGTGAGGCCTTTAGGGGGTGATTAGGTCAGGAAGATGAAAACCTCAGGAATGGAACTGGTGTTCTTATAAAAGAGACCACAGAGAGCTCTGTCTCTTTTCTGCCATGAGAGGACACAGTGAGAAGACAGCCATCTATTCACCAGGAAGCAGGTTTTCACCAGACACAGAATCTGCTGGTGCCTTGGACATCTCAGTCTCTAGTAACTGTAAAAAGTAAATTGTTTAAACTACCCTGTCTGTGCTTTTCTGTTAATTGACAGTCTGAATGGACTAAGACACATTCAAAAGGGACATTCAGAAAACTGAACTTTAAACTAAATTGTAGAGAATGAGGGACAGCCTGGCAAAATATGAGTTCAAAAGATCTTGTTGATCTTGCCTTCTAGCATAAGATATTTTGGTATTATTCTGTCAAATGTTTACATATTGGTAAGAGTCCTATAATTTATGTTAGTAAATCCATGAGCATTTGAGTGGGTTGTTTGAACTACATGTAGAAAATGTATAGCTAAAAAGAAGAGTTAGAAGTTTAATATAAGATTCTAGTCAAAAGCTGATGATGACTTAGTACAAGTTTATGAAGGTGAGCTTAGAGATAGAGATGATAAAAACAGAAAGAATTTGGTGATGGCATGCTTGTGGAGCCTAAGGAGAAAATAGAGTTTGATCCAAGCAACAGAATGAATGATGAACTAATTTATTGAAAAGATAAAATTTGAAGTGAGCATATTTTGAAAGGGGGTATAAATGATTATTTATGGTTTTGAATTTTTCAATTTAGTGTACCTTTTAGATATTTGAGAAATGTTGAGTAGGTGATTGGAGAGAGTATCCTAGAGCTCAAATCCATGTTAAAAATATTTGAGAATCATGAGTCAGGATATAATTTGATAAGCATCATAATAGAGTAGTGGCCAAATTATCTATCATGGTTAGGATAGGGACAGTTTTACAAAGAAAGTTTCTTTGAAAACCAGTTTTTCAAAATACAAACATATTTAGTACTTATTAAGCATTTATTTTCTGCAAAGCCCTTTACATATACTATTTCTGGCTCAAAAATCTAAACATTATGAAGAAATTGAGACACGGAGGTAATATATTACTTAGCAAAAGCCATGTAATTATAAAAACCAAGGTCAGAATACACTTTTATTTTTAGTTGACACTAATGTCCATTCTCCTTTATACCACACAAATCTTGGGCTTTGTCCAACAGAAGACAGATTAACTTCAAGCAAAGAGAAAGCAATAGAACAAATGTACAGTAAGAGATAAAGCCCAGTTTGACTTAAGAACAGCCCTCTCTGTGAGCTGAATTGCAGTATGTGTAGGTTGGGGGCATGTTAAGAGCTTGAGGCATAGGGTGGGCCAGGTGATGAAAGCCCTTGCATTGTTTGTCAAGAAATTTGGTCTTGATCTTGTGCAAAATGTAGAAGCTACTGAAGACACTAAGATGAGAGACAGAACAATCCAGCTGAGGTTTCAGGAATATTGAGTGTAGTGATCGCGTGGAGATATTGCAATACATGTTTCCTTTTAGATATAATTTAATTAAAATAACTGTATTTTATAATAAGAGATGAAATAAAAGAGTCAAAAATTGACAGTTAATGGCTGATACCAAATGAACATTAGAAATGACCAAGCAGTTTACTCAGAAAATTTCTTAGAATGTGGTTTCTTCAGTTTTTGGTTAAGTCATTTTAGCAAAACAAATTAAATTCCAAAGATTGTTATATGATTTATTATATACTTAAAAAATTGTGAGCTTTGATTATAATGTCATTATAATATATCATAGTTATATCACATTTAGGAGATTTTGCTATTAAAGTCAGACAAATTTCCAGAAATCTGGTATTTTTTTAGGGAGAGAAAATACATGGTTTTAGGTCTATTCTCTTTATATATTACATTTATATAGTTAACTTTATATAATTTATGTATGTTTAAAATGTACGTGTGATATTTTGCACTACATATTTAACAAAGGATCTTAGCAGTGATCCCAAACCATGTATATATCAACATTTGAGCTAATAATTTGCTAAATATTTTACTGATTTTCAAGTTCTATATACTCAGAATATAGATGAATAAACCATTTCTTACACCTGAGGGAATGTCATCACATTTGCATACTTATTTTCAGGCTCTGGAAAAAACATCTTTATTCTTTAAAAAACTGCCTTTAGGAGATAAATAGGAAAGCTTAATGATTAGGATGAGGAAGGGGGGTACTTCAATAATTTTCTATATTGAATTTAATTGTTTTTAAAGGTCTTAAAATAATTTTTTTTCCTGAAAAGATAGAAAATATTCAGAATAAAAATAAGATACTGGTTTTTATTAATTTATCACTTGACAAATTACTTATTACATGTCAAATTAACTTGAATTTCTATGTTTTCAATGATAATCATAATTCTCACATCACAATTTATTTTGCATCAAATATACACACACACACATACACTTCCCCCAAAAAGACAGATCACCTATAGGTCAAGGTGCGTAGGTGATATTTCTTTTTAATTATTATTACTGTAGGGATTTTTTTCATCGATTGTAGCAGCTGAGGATCTGCGAAAACAATTGTATAGCTATTATCCTTCGCCAGATGATCTTTTATTTTACCAGTGTTGCTGTTCTTCCACTAGATGTCACTTACACTCTAGCACTTTAGGATGCTCAAACCAACCAAAATGCTGTCCTCATCTGTTCCATTTAATGTGTTTTCCAATACAAATTTACTGATTAGTTGATGATAATAATAATAAAAAGGTATGGTTCTCTAAAGACAATAGAAAAACCATAAACCGAAGTGAAGAAGGATATTTAAAATAAAACTTTGCAAATGGATTTACAAATGTAGTATCTACATATTTAAATCTTCATTCAGTTCTTTCTCTTTTGTTTTCAGTTAATATCATACAGAATTTTACATATTCTTCTCATTTGATGATCCAATGTCTTGGAAATATCATTTTGATAACAAAAGGAAACACCATCTTTTCATGAAGAAGTGAGAGCATATTTAGGCTTCTTTCATTTTTGTAGTCATCAAAAAAACTGAAGAAAACCAAGCAATGCAACCCATGATATTGTCCCATTGCAACCTGCCTGTCATCAATTTGGAAGTATTCAGAACGGTTACATGCTTCATTTTAACAAACGCTACTGGAAGCTGTGAAGACAGATCATTAAGGCTTAGAAGCTTTAAAGCTTATTCACCATTTGTCTTTTGTTACTTTTTCCGACTTTGTGGAAGAACTGCAATGTTGCAAGTGATATTTCAGTTACAGAGATTTTTCTGCCAGGTTGAAGAAAAGAATAATGGTGAGCCAAAAGAAGTCTACAGTATTCCAGGAAATTCTGTGTGATCGTCAGGATTGTTTTTCAGTGAAGACAAACAAACAAACAAACAACAAAAACAACAACAACATACAATTAAAAGGAATAAATGAAAGAGAGAGGTAGGAGCAGTATAGAAGGGCAGGCCATATGACAAGGATTTGGAATGGACTTTAGAGCAATCTTAGTCTAGAGTAATTTTTTAATGTAGATTTTCTGTTCTTCTAAAGTAACTTATTCCAAGTACTATAGATGTGAGAAAAACCTGTATAGCTGAAGAGTTCAAAAAGTATGGTGATGGAGGGTGAACTGACGCTGGGTGGTGAGCACATAATGCAATGCATAGATGATGAAATGTAGAGTTGTTCACGTGGAAACTATGTAATTATTACCAACCAATGTCACCCCAATAAATTTAACAATAAAAAAATAATAATAAATTATTAAAAGATCTTCTTTTATATGTTGCCTTTCCTTGTTTCTTTCATTTCTATCTTGATCAATTTTACTCCTTACCTTTATTTTTAATTTTGCCTTCTATTCTTCTCTAATTCTCAACTCCCCCCCCACCCCCACACACACACTTTCTGGTTTCTCCACATATGAGAAACTGTTTTTCTCTAATATATTTAGATCAATACATTTACTATTTTTGTCATATTTCTCTTTGTATCTTTTGGTTTTAATATAAATAACCATTTGAGAAAGAAACAATGTGTAAGTATATTAGATAAAAAGTTGGGCAGTTATGAGCTTTGATTTGTTTGTTTGTTTGTTTATGAATAAACTATTTCCTGAGGAAAAAACATGACCTTTGGGAAGCTACCATAGCTTTCAGAATCTTCAGGCAAATTCAGTGTCCTGAGCAGTGATTTAGTTCAAAATACACAAAAATATCAATATGGATAGAACAAATTATTTATTTATTTATATATTTTTATTTATATATTTATTTATATATTTATTTTATATATTTATTTTTTAAATATTTATTTATTTATTTTTATTGTTTTTTGACAGAGAGAGAGAGAGAGAGAGATACAGAGACAGAGAGAGAACTGAACTGGGGGAGCTCCCAGTTCAGCATATGGTTCTGCACGGGCCAGGGCCGGGATTCGATCCCTGGTCCCCGGCGCTGCAAAGTGAGCACTTAACCCACTGAGCCATCCCAGCTTCCCTGGATAGAACAAATTTTAACTTTAAGTGCAAACCTTTAAAGTGTTACACTAACAAGATATATAATTCTTATGCAACAAAAACTTCATTTTTGTTCTGATTATATTCTTTTTTATTATTTTCTCTTGGTCAGGATTTCTATAGCAGGGATGTTTGCATAATAATGTAAAATCTAAATACATGTGCTACAGTATGAGAAATGAAATGCCACAAAAGCTCAGAACATGTAGAAAACTGCATCCTTTATTGATATTACTATTATTATTTTTATCATAATGGCTAGTAACATCATGTTCTGTAGCATTTAATTATTATATTAATATATATTTTCCTCCCCAGGTCTCTCAATCATTTGTAATCTACTCATTTCATCATATCATTTACAGAACTTCTTAACAGATTATTAAAAGTTTATTTCACTTTTCTAGGCTTGAAATTTTTTTAAATTTCCTTACTTTCTCTGTGGCTACAAGATTTGGAGCTGTTAGAGATGTTGTATTTATAATTTTTAAAGCAGTTTAGATAGCATTTGTTATGAAACACTCTTAAAAAGACAGAATGACAAGGAATATTACCATGGTTTACTAATTCAATAGGAATTCTAATATATTTCTTTCTCTTTCTAGACATATATGTACAGGTGATAAAAATTCTTGTTATGGATTTTAGATTATTTAAAGGAAGGACCTTGTGGCGCAACGGTAGCGCGTCTGACTCCATCCAGATTATTTAAAGGAGGTGCAGTGGAATAGTTGCTCATAGGAAAATAACAGGATATAAACTGAAACAAATAAACTTCTTGAATTAGAGTTCCAGAAAACCACATAAATGTGAGCATGCATGTTCAGCACTTAGTATATAAATAAATCATTTTGAGGAAAATGAATGGATAAAGGCAAGAAATCTAAGAGAAAAACCACTAACAAAATTAGACTGACCAATATCAAGTATAGTCATGGAAACAAGAATAATATTAGTAACAGCATAAAATAAAAAAGCAAATGGCCCTGATTTTATACATTTTTACTTCATTACTTATATGAATGATAGATTATCAGTAATCCCATTGACGGATGAGTTGCTATGTAAATCCTTAAAGAAAGTGCCTGATACATGCTTGTAGATACACAGTAGGTACTCAAATCTCCATATTCATAAATTCACACTTTTATTTTTATCAGAGAGCCACCTTTTATACAGCAGCTCTGCAGCCTAAAAATACAATCCTGCAGACAGTAAGTGTAAAGTTATTTTCATTCTTTTTGATGAACTCTGCTTTTCTCTTTCTACAAAACAAGTTATTTATCTTAGTCTGGAAATGAATTGCAGTTTTATCAATATCTGATTCTGTATTCACAAACATCAACTTTGAATGATATTCATTCATTCATGCATGCATGCATGCATGCATGCATTTATTTTCTCATTTGTCTATTCATTCAATAGATATTAAGAACACTAACTATGCCAGAAAGAGTTCCAGGGACTATTCAGCTGTAAGTGGAGAGACCCAGTTCTTGTTCTGTACATGTTGGTGGGAGGAGGTAGATAATATGCAAATGAATTATAAGCATGACAAACATTAAATACGATAGAAACATTATTAGATAAATTTTGCACAGGGACTAAATCTTGAATAACTAATATACTAGAAAGTCCACATAAGCGAAAACTTCACTCTACTCATCCAGAGAACCAAAGAATTTTTATAATTGGAATATATAAAGAGCAAAGACTTCATTGTGAATTAAATGCAAAATATGCATTGTACGTTTTGGTGATTGAATAGAAATAATTGTTAAGTAAAATATTATCATATTTCTATATAAATTCCTCAAAGTAATTGAATATCATATTTAGTCAGATTAAAAAATCTGGTATGACAACTTCCAGAAGGAAATTAAAAACAAACAAACAAAATGTATTTTTCTTCCATTGGTTTAATGACACTTTATCTTCCTATATTTTATCAAACATGAAAATACATTGGTATTAAAGGACATAATTTCTTTGATGTCTTCTCTATTCCTGTGTAATATTTATAGTCCTAGCAAAGCCTACATTGCCAAGGTGTTCCCTATCGTCAGCTATTTAAATACTTTTTAATTTTGTCATTTATTTACTTTTTGTCACTTAATAGTTTTATTAATATATAATTGAACTATATTAAACTGTACACATTTTAAGTATATAATTTGATGAATTTTTACATATGTACAGACTTGTAGCTCTTACCACAACCAAGATAATAAACATTTTCACCCCAAAAGTTTCCTCATGCTTCTTTTGAATTATCCCCCACTTGATCTTTCCTACAGTTTATAAGAGCTATGAGAGCAGAAGCTTTATCATCTTGTTTACAACCATAAACTCAGTGTTTAGAAAAATTACCAGCATATGATAGATTCTCAATGAGTCTATTTTGAAAGAATGACTGAATGATGGTTGTAAAGAGACAATCCTGATTAAATCCAATTCTTCAATTACTTCACATTGACTTCCAAACCAATCTTACCTGGAAGTTTCATCTTTCAGATATCAATTTCCTTTTAGCATGGGGATTCTCAAGATAGAGTTTATGCAGCAAAACTGTGGATGCAGTGAATGAGGTCAATCTACTAGAATTAAAAAGGAAAAAAAAAAAAAAAAGACTTGATGTTTATTTTAACTGACTGAACATAGTGCCCATCATGACTCATGTTGACAAACCACCAGAAACAGTTGTCTCTAACTTAATATTTTTATCATGAATATTATTGTAATATTACAAAGTATCTTTGAGATTCACCATCACTTTGAAATTAGAGTATTAGAAATGTCCAATATAGTACTATTTAAAAGTTAAGAATTCTTGCTCAGAATAAGAGACTTTCATTGGTTTGTTCATGTTCATTGTTTCTACATCTATGTGACTTGCTTGCTCACCACTAGTCTTTCTGTATTAAACACCCACTTCTCAGTAAGGCTTTCTTTAGCAACTCATTTATATTTTAACAATTGCTACCCTCCCCATTTCTATTTTTCTTTATCTATTTATTAATCTATGTGAAAATAATTACCATCTAACATATATTTAGCTTACTGTGCTGGTTATCTACTCCTTTTCTGTCTCTAAATTTACCGCTATGATTAAAATTAATTTATCTATATCCCCTGGGACCTGGGTCTGATAGTAGTAGTCATTCAACATTTTTTTAACAAATATAAGAATAAATGAATAAATAAACAAATAAATAAATAATCAATAATAAATAAAAGTTTATCATATATCTTTTTATTTATATTTATCTGTTTTAGGTATATGTTTTTAGAAGATTTAATGGCAAATTATACTAACCAAATAAATAAATGATGAGTGACTAAAGCAATGCTCCATACTTCTTGTCTAAAAAATTACAATCATTATAGTTTTACTTTTTAAAAGACTACCATATATGTTTGAAATGTCTTAGTCCCTATTCAGTCTAAGATTGCAATGTCATACCACTCTGTCTAAAGTTTTAAAACAATTGGAGACATAACTTCTAATCAAAAAGCATAAAATAATAGAAAACAATGTTAAATATCAATCATACCATAATTTTACTTATTAAATCTTCCTTTGAAGCTATCCTCTAAAAGCTCTAATGAGTTGTACCTCATTTTTATTGCTTAACTTAAATTTTTGCTTACATCAAATTATTGAAGAAACAATTTATTTATTCTTCTTTTATTTAAATTTTATTAACAATAGCGATATTATATAATCCTTCGTATATACATTTCTTAGAATCTCTATGTCTACCAATTAACTAAAAAATGTTCTTAAAAATGCAGATGGTAATAACTGAATTTGAATAGGCAACATTATATTCTATTTGTTCATTAACAAATATTGTTCTCAAATTAGAAACTTTGTTCAAATATATTTACCTAAGTAGGTTTAAAAAATGTAATTTCACTTTAGATCATTTTAAACTGTTTTTAGAAACTACACAAATACTTTTATTATTTGTGTAATAATAAATAGTAGTGATTTATTAACTAAATGTTTTCATTTCTAGCCAATCTTTTTTGAAAACAAATACTATTTTCTCTGTGTTACTATAACATTGATTAAAAAATGTATTGCTCACAAACTGATTTTTTTTAAATATATATTTTTTTTATTTTTATTTTTGACAGAGAGAGAGAGAGAGACAGAGAGGGGCAGAGAGAGAACTGAACTAGGGGAGATCCTAGTTCAGCATATGGTTCCGCACGGGCCGGGGCCGGGATTCGATCCCCGGTCCGCGGCGCTGCAAAGTGAGCATTTAACCCACTGAGCCATCCCGGCTTCCCCCACAAACTGATTTTGACCTTTCATATCATCTAGTAGTAATTATTTAGAAAAATATTAAATTATATCTAGCAAATTCTTTCTCCAACTTAATTGAACAGATAGGAAATGTCATTACATGCTCCCAGCAGTCCTCAAGGAAATACAAAAATTCTATTTGGGATTTGTCTCATTACCAAATTTGAGCAGAATTTTAAATCTGAATTATATTAAACAGAAATATTTGAAAAAAAATTATTAAAATCTTTTCTGCTTTTAAAGTTTATTATACAACATTGCCCTATCTAATTATACTGATTTGAAAACACATCAAGGATACAATTCATATATAGACCCAAAACAGGTTTATTCATAGGCATAATATTTCTGTACAGGGAAATATAAATTGTGGCATAAAACCTAAACATAAAAATTTTGTACTTCCATTAATTCACGTCTTTAATCATTCCCCTTCTCACATTAAATTTTATTTTAGGAAGGTTTGGGATGATTATTTGAATTTTCTTAACACACATGCTCCTGAAATGCCAATTCAGTTAGTCACACTTTATTATAAGTCATCAGTTAATTATTTTCCCTATATCAAGATAAAAATCAATAAATGCATTATATTATTATGTTAGTGTAAGAAGGAGATGAAAGGGGAGACAATCAAAGACAGGCACTAGTCTGTAGAATTGCTCAAACATTTTGCCTCTTTGTAGGAAAAGCTTAAAAGTAAGGCTTATTCCCAGACATTAGTAACCACAGGGGAAAAATATATAATTTTAAAAAAATTGAAGAAGAAGGAACATTCCAAAACTTATTTTGCAAGGCCAACATTAACTGCATACCAAAGCCAGATAAGGCCACTACAAAAAAAGGAGATTACAGGTCAATATTCCAGATGAGTATACAGGCAAGAATTCTCAACAAAATATTAGCAAACTGATTCCAACAGCGTACTAAAAGGATAATACACCACGATCAAGTGGGATTTATCTCTGGGATGCAAAGATGGTTCAACATACACAAATCAATAAATGTAATATATCATATTAATAAAGTACAAATTTATTTCAATTTACACACAAAGGCATTTGATAAAATTCAATATTCTTTTATGATTAAAAAAATTCTAGAATTTTTTTTTTTAAACATTTATTTATTTATTTATTTATTTTTGACAGAGAGAGAGAGAGAGAGAGAGAGAGAGAGAGAGAGACAGAGAGAGAACTGAGCTGGGGGAGCTCCCAGTTCAGCATATGGGTCTGCACAGGCCGGAGCCGGGATTTGATCCTCGGTCCCCGACGCTGCAAAGTGAGCACTTAACCCACTGAGCCATCCCGGCTTCCCCTAGAATTTTTTAAGAAAGATTTTATTTTTATTATTTTGAGAAAAGGTGAGAGAGTACCCAGAGCAGTCTCCATAGTTGTACATCATTAGTTGTGACATTGTTTCGTTCCACACAGGTGGATGTGGGACTACTTGGGACGGTAACCAAAACCAGGCCTTCTCACATGGGAGGCGAGAACCTTTCCCATTAGAACAGCAGTTATCAGTTGTGCCCAAGTTCAGTATATGGGTTTTCACAGGCTTCAGCTGGGGACCCCAGACCTCATGATTCCAAGGCAAGTGCTCAACTGCTGAGCTATCCCTCCATCCCCTCTTCTTATTATAGAATTCTTGTAACTAGAAGTACTGTAACCATTTGGTAGATTGATGGATTTCTATATGTTTTCTTCTTACAGAAATAGAATACCAGGATGTTTCTTTGAAGAAACTTCTAAGATATTCCAATTGTGTGAGAGCAGAACATAGTCCCACTAATGTAACCGCTCTGGATCTAACTCTACCATCAGTCAATATGAGCTTTGTCGTGTTAAAAAACTGTGTCCCCATTCTCTAAGGCTTAAAATCTTCTTGGAGGGGGGGTTATGTTCATATAAATTGGTCAACAAAATTAATTAAATTTTGATAAATTTTCCTTTTGAATGATTTATTGGTGAAAGGTGGGCATAAAAAGATGTCAAATATATAGAATATGTCAGGGGTTCCCAACCTTTTTATACCGTAGGGCGCATTCTAAAATATCAGTAGGGCGGCGGGTACCAGCTATTTCTAAGGATATTTATTATTGAACAAGAATAAAAAAAAATCAACAAAAATAATTTTAAAATAATAAATTTATTGTACAAATTATATACACACAAAGAAACATATATACAAAATGTAATACAAAGTAAATAAAAAACACACATATAATAAAATCATTTATAAAAACATAAAAGAAAACATAAAAAAAACCAATCTGTCAGTGTGATCTTTGGCATTGCATTTTATTGGCCAGTGCCTCGTAATTAGGAGAGTATGACGGCAACCCTGTTAGCAAACAATTATTAAGATGCTCATCGGTAAGTCGAGATCTATATCATGATTTTATTAAATTCATGTTTGAAAACAAAGATTCACATAAATACGTTGACCCGAAAAACGATTTGATTTTATATGCTGCTTTTTTTAAAAACGGGAACCTTTCTTTGTCGACTATGTTCCATAAGTCCTCTGATATTAAGGATTTTAGCAAAATATCGTTCTTAAGGTTCAAAATTTCTGACTCTAGTTCTTCTGCTTTCCCCTGAACAAGGTCTGCAATACATGCGGCTAGTTCTACTACATTTATTTGGCAAGTAAAAGGATCGATACAGAAGGAGACAATTGGCTCGATATTTGTAAACTGCAGAAATCTCTCTTCAAACTGCTTTTGAAGCACTTGCAGGGTCTCAGTAAATAATGACACGTTTAATTCATTGTTACCTAGCATTTGCCTCATATATGGGAAGTGCACGAGAGACTTGATATGCAGATGTGATATCAACAAAGTCAACTTCGCTTTAAATGCGTTTACAGAGCTTATCAGTTCAGCGATATTTTTGTCTTTTCCCTGCAACTCCAAATGAAAAGAATCTAATTTTTCCATGGTGTCAGCAAGAAAACCCAAATCCACCAGCCAGCAAGAGTCTGTTAGTTCATCCTAATTTTCATTTTTATCATGTATAAATGTTTTTATTTCTTCAATTAAGTTCACAAATCTTGTAAGAACTTTACCTTTACTGAGCCAACGTACTTCAGTATGCAGGATGAGATCGTGTTCTTTA
>PVKE010028996.1:0-20546 GCA_004027555.1 Craseonycteris thonglongyai | reverse complement strand
CTTCAGTGCATATTTATTTCTATTTTACTCTTGACAGATAGAGAGAGAGACAGAGACAGAGACAGCTAGAGAACCGAACTGTGGGAACTCCCCAGTTCAGCATGTGGGTCCTGCCTGGGCCGGAGCCGGGATTCGATCCCCGGTCCTCGTGGCCTCAAAGCGAGCGCTCAACCCGCTGAGCCGTCCCGGCTTTCCCCGGTTCCTTTTCTTAAGGATGTTTCTTATCTCCATTAGAATTGTACACTTGGAAACAATGTAATTGATATCAGTCAATGTCACCCCAATAAATTTAACAATTAAAAAAAAAACTACATTATTCAATTACTTGAAATTTAATTAAGACAAATAAATATAATCCTTTAAAAAAACAAAGAAGAAGAAGAAAGAAGAAGAAAGAAGAAAGAAGAAGAAGAAGAAGAAGAAGAAGAAGAAGAAGAGGAAGAGGAAGAGGAAGAGGAAGAAGAAGAAGAAGAAGAAGAAGAAGAAGAAGAAAGAAGAAGAAGCTATTCACCAATGCCAGCACCTAGTCCAGCCTTCAAAGCAATTTTGGAACTCTTTCTCTGGAATGGCCATCAGAGCTGTCATTATAATACCGTGATGTCCTGAATGTCATCAATATTTCTTTCTTTTAATATTTCCTTTATCTTCAGGTAAAGAATAAAAATCTTTGGGAACCAGATCAGATGAGTAGAAAGGGTGTTCCCATGCAGTTATTTGTTGGCTAGCTAAAAAATACCCTCACAGACAGTGCCATGTGAGCTGGTACATTGTTGTGATACAAGAGCCATTAGTTGTTGGTGAAAAGTTTAAGTCATTTTTGTCTCACTTTTTCACACAGCCTTTTCAGCATTTCCAAATAGTCAAATTGGTTGACTTTTGTCCTAGATTTGGTACAAATTCATAATGAACAATCCCTCTGATATCAAGAAAGGTTAGGAACATTGTTTTGACTCTTTATTTGAACTGACAGAACTTTTCTGTTGTGGATAATTGGTTGACTCTCATTGTGTACTTAGACACTTTGTTTCAGGGTTGTGTTGGTACACCCATGTTTCATCACCAGTGATAACATGGCCTAAAAGATTGTCTTCCCTCTCCGAAAGGTTGTGGCAAACTTGGCAGCTATTGTTCATCAGTGAGTTTCCTCAAGACCATTTTGGCCCACTCCTTTCTCAAGTCAATATTTTCAGTTAAGATTTTCCTATTAATTTTTACTTGGTCTACTATGTTTCTCATAGTCAGATGACATTTTTGATGCACAATTCATCAATTTTTAAAAGATTTATTCTAATTGTTTTTGACAGACAGAGAGAGACAGAGAGACAGAGAGAATAGGGAGGGCCCAGAGCAATCTACATAGTTGTACATCATTAACTTTTGACATGGTTTCATTCCACACAGGTATGCGGGAGCTGTGCCAGGTGGGAACTGGGCTAGGGGTCTTTCGCATGGGAAGCCCACCCCAGTTCAGCATATGGGTCTGCACAGGCTGGTGCCAGGATTCGATCCTCGGTCCCTGGGGATGCAAAGTGAGAGTTTAACCTGCTGAGTTATCCTGGCTTCCCCAATTCGACAATTTTTTGCAATGTTTTTTATCAGTTCTGCTTGTTACTGGCCACCTTGACCTCTTTTCATCAGTGACACATTCTCTCCTCTCAGGAAAACATTTTATCCATTTGTACACTGCCATTTTGTTTATGGCATTACTCCTATCAACTTGAACTAATATGTCCCTGATTTCATTTCCACTCTTGCCAAGTTTAACAAGAAATTTGATATTTGTTTATTGTTGTAATTCAAACTCCAACATTCTTGAGATAGCACACAAAATCACGCAACAACAATAAAGAATGCCACTCAGAAAGACATTGCCACATGTTGATACAAACATAGCTGTGAGACATGAAGATACCAAAGTTATGAAACCTTTCTATTTGTTTGTACAGTGCTACCAATGTAAGTGTACAGTAGCAAGTTTGTGAACTTAATTGTCAGTCCTCATATTATACAATTAATTTAGCTGAAATATCCAGAATAAATATGTAAAGACAGAATAAAGCTTAGTGGTTTCCAGGGGCTGGGTGAGAAGGGGAATGGGAGATAACTGATTAAATGGGAATGTGGTTTACTTTAGAGATGACAACATTTTTTAGAACTAAATATGGGTGGCAGTTGCACAGCATTGTGAATACATTAAATGCGAACTAATAATAATAAAATCCAATACATTAATACACACCAATTAAATAACAATTTCCAGGTATGAGACCTAGAAACTTTGTATTTCTATTTTTTTAAAAGATTTATTTTATTGTTTTGAGAGAATATGATAGAGAGAGAAAGAAAGAATGGGGAAGGGCCCAGAGCAGTCTCCATAGTTGTACATCATTAGTTGTGACATAGTTTCATTCCACACAGGTAGATGTGGAGCCACATGGGGTGGGAACCAAACTGGGGGCCTTCAGCTTGGGAGGTGAGAAGTTGCACTGCAGTTTAGCATATGGATTTACACAAGCTGGGGCCAGGACTCAATCCCCAGACCTCATGGTTGCAAGGCAAATGCTCAAGCCCTCAACCTATTGAGCTATCCTGGGATCCCCAGAACTTTAAAATTTTAAAAGCTGTCTAAGTGATTCTGAGGAATATCCAAAATTGAGACCCACTATGCTGGATTGTGAAGAATTTGCCTTTCATAAATACTTTGTTTGAATATTTGTTTTTCATATTTAGAGATAAAGAAGCCACTGAAGAATTTAAAACAAAATAACAAACAAGATATACCTTTGAAGGTTTTGGTAGCAGAGTGAAGATAAACTGGAGGAGGCTTCTATATCAGGGAGACTAGATGGGATTGGGTTTACAAGCCTAACACAGGCAAAGGCAATGAAGATTGAGAAAACTCAAAAAATAAAATACATGCAAGGATAGAGGTTTCATGTGCAGTTTTATGGCTTAGACAACTGAGTAATTAGTGCTATCATTAACTGAAAGAAAGACTGAGGCAATAGTGATGAGAAGAAATTGTGAATCCAAGGTTTGCTTTACTTTAGCATATGTTGTGTTTGTGGTGATGTGTCCATAAAATATGTGGGTAGAGCCATATAATGGGTACTCATCTAGAAGTCTATTTATAATAGTGCTGACTTTTCACAGCATAACCTTTCCAACACATGTGAGATTCACAAAAAGGTAAGTTAATACCAAAAATAAATTAAAATTGGCAGAAAACCTCACAATAATTTAGAAGGAATTTCCCAAATAAACAAATAAATAACTGAACATTTGCAGCTTATACAGAATTACAATCATAAGCAATAAATTCACTCTCACCAAAAAACAAAAACAAACTAACAAACCAAACAGTTAAAGTTATATTTTCCCCTACCACCTAGCTTGTGACTCTCAAGTTGAGGGTTTCCAAGTCCCTTAGTTAATACTTATCTCTCTACTTTGAAGAAACATCAAGATTTTTCTTCTAGCACTTGTTCCTACAACCATGATGAGACTATGTCCCAGAACAAAAATTGGCAGGGAGGGAATAGAAGAGTAAGACTCACTCTGAGGTGCACATAATCCTAGGAAGTATAGTTCTGAGTACAACAGATGACCTCAGCAGCCTAGGAGAATTAGAGAAACAAAGATTTTCAAGTAATTGAGATAGCATTCAAATGTGTAGGCACTTTGAAGAGGCAACCTAAAAAGGCATACTATTATCTCAAAAAATTAGAGAAGCTTCACTTCCCTACTTCTAATAAGTACTATTAAAATCCCTGGACATCACATATAAAATAAGCATAAGACTAAAAGTTGGAGAGAAGAATCAGACCAGTTAGGAATCTTGGGACCTAAAGAATGACTCAGTGGTGAGTTCCCTGGGTGTTCTTTTTTCCCTCATTATCCCAATTGATGGTGAAGTTGGCAACTCAGAATCACAAATGGATGCCGACAAAAAAATGTCCCAACATAAGCCTGCTATCTCTAGTGAAAAGACAAGGAAAAGACAGTCTAGCAATACAGAAAGCTTTTAGAAAAAAGCTCTACTATGAGGGGTAGTCAAGAAATTCACCAAACCAAGGGGTTATCAGAGGTGGGAGTACTAGTGCACACAGTTTGATTGTGTGTCTTATTATTAGTATATGAGGGCTGTCTGGAAAGTATCCAGCAATGTAATATGAAAATATAGAGGCATTTATTCCTGGATATTTTCTGGACATCCTTTGTATATGGCAAATTTCAGCCTACTATAGTCTGTGGTCTTTCAGAAATCGCCAAAGAAACGTCAAATGTGAAACAAAACCCAAGTATGAATAAAATTGAATTTCATCTTGTCATCAAGTTCCTCACAAAACAAGGTAGAACACATCAAACTACACTGAAAGAGAAGTTAGTGGTTTATGGGGGCTGTTGCCCCGAGAAATCCATGGCTTACAAGTGGCATAGTCTTTTCAAGCGAGGCAGAGAGTCGATTGAAGATGACCTGTGTCCGGGACACTCTATTGAGGCCACTTTCTCAGACATTGTAGTGGAAGATGCCGGTTTAAATAAAAAGCAGCTTGCAGAAATGGTTGGAGTATCATCTACAACCATTTGAAATATTCTGCATCAGCATCTAAGGATGTCGAAAGTCAGTGCAAGATGGGTAGCAAGAATGGTCACGCTGCTTCAAAAACAACAGTGCGTCGAGGGTTTACAACAGTTTTTGGACCTCTGAAGACATAACAAAGATAAAGTTTTAAATCAGATTGTCACTGGAGATGAAACTTGTGTTCATTGTCATAAGTCTGAGTCCATGCAGTGGCATGCAAAGGGCACACCACCCCCTAAGAAGTCCTAGGAGTCACCATTGGCTGGAAAAATCATGGCTACTGTCTTGTTGGGTAAGGAGGGTATCCTGCTGATGAATTACAAAGATAAGGTTATCACAATAACTGGAGAGGAGTACTCTAGCCTGCTGAAACAGGTAAAAGAATCTGTGAAGGAAAAAAAGAAAATGGACCAAATGGACCAAAAGCTGCAGCTTTTGCACAGTAATGTGCCTGTGCACAAGAGCAAGGTTGCGTTGACTACTCTTCACGACTGTGGCTTCCAAACATTAAGTAACTCTCCCTGCATTCCTGACTGGCTCTGTCTGATTATTATTTGCTCCTAAATATGAAAAAACAGCCCTGAGGGAAGAAATTTTCAGATGACAAAGAGGTTAAGGCTGCAATTTGAAGGCAAAATAACAAAACATTTTTTTTTCAAGAGTATAAATAAACTTATTGAAAGATCTGAAAAGTATATTAGGGTTAAGGGTAAATATATTGAAAAGGTAAAATAATAAATAGGTTTTTTTGTTTGTTTGTTTTTTTACCCTTCTTCCCCTTCATTCAATGAATTTCTTGACCACCCCTTGTACCAGAAAATGTATGCAGCATCTAGAATCTGGAAAAGACACAGAAGAGATTCTCCCACAGAGCCCCCAGAAAGAATGTTCTGCTGACACTTGGATTTTATTCCAATGAGCCTCATTTTTTAGAATTCCAGCCTCTAGAACTATAACAAATTTCTAGAAGTTCAAGCCACTAAGATTGTGATTATATTTTACAGAATAAGAAGTTAATAGAAATTTGGTAACAAGAGTGGGGTGCTGATAGGGGAAAAGAGCCCTCTTTAATCCCTCACTTTTTAAACCCTTATGCTGTCTTTCCAATTTCTAATCACTCTTTCTAATCAAGGAAAGATGCGATTTAGACGGGAATGCCCCCTGCCCATTGTATTAGATGATTCCATTCTGAAACTGTCTCCTGGGCAAATAATGTCCCAGGGATAATCAATTAAGCTAGAGAAAGCCAGAGACCCCAAGGAGTTAAGATGAGTTATTCCTCACAAGGTCACCTTGCATCTATGGTTCTTGGGTCTTTTTTACAAATTGATTTTTTTAATGATATTAATCAAATCTATCTCTCCTGCTCTAGAGATCACTGGGAAATAGCTCATAATCTAGCAAGAGTTCCAATCCACCTTGATTAAATAACTGAACAAGACTTTCTAGATGGATCCCTGAGATGCCCCCCACACCCCCCCCCCCACCTTTAGCTTAGTTAGGGTGAGAGTTCTGTGACTCTCCAATAGGCAGGGACCACAACCACATCCAGCAGAAAGTAGATACAGAAGAAGAGATCTTCAGCCCCTCAACTTTCCATAGAGATTTAATGGGATCATGTCTCTCAAGAAGGCTAGGTAGGCAGCTAGAATAGGGATCTCAGGACTCTTCCCACAGAGCACACATTGTCAGGGTGGTTACCACGCTATTCTCAGGAGACCACACCCAAGATTAAGCAACCACAGGAGGAGAAAGAAGGGAAAAATAGCTAAAAAAGTGAAGTAGTGACCTGGCAATCAAAAGACCCCCAAACCCAAAAGAGTACTTCTTTTTCCCAAGGAAAGGCAATAAAAACTGCTCAGACCCTTGTAATCTACTTTTTTGAGCCACCTCTTCTTGCTCAAGGCCCATTTCCACCTCTAAAATGTATATTTTTCTCTACATTTCCTTTCAATAAACTTCTCTCAGTTCTTTGTTCAGGATGCCAAGAACCTGTATACAGCACTGAGAAGGATCTCATTCTTCTATAATATTGCTGCTGTAAAAAATACCTACAAAGTAGGAGTGGATTTGGAATTGAGTAGAGTGCAAAGGCTAGACAAATTTTGAGTAGAATAAAAAAACAAAAAACAAAACTTAATTATCTCAAATAGACTGTTAGTTGAAATATGGATGTTAATGGCTCTACTAGTGAGGTTTCAGAAGGAAGTAAGGTGCATGGTAGAGAAAAATATCGCCTTAGATAATACTTAGATCATCATAAACAGACTATTAATACAAACCAAGACATCAAAGACACTGCTATGAGGTTTCAGAAGGAAATGAGGAAAATGTTACCGGAAATTGAAGGAAAGGGGATTCTTGTTATATAGTGAAAGTAAGCTTAGCTGAATTGTCACTGTTATGTGGAAAGCACAATTAAAAGTGATGCACTTGGACACTGCTATGAAAAAAAATTGTCACTTGTTAATGACAATAAGGCTGACCTTATTGGAGGGGACTACAATAATTAAGCCAGGACAGTCAGTGAACGGCTAGGCAGTTAGGGGAGGCCTTTGTAGTTATAGTAACCATATCTAGGAATATAATGTACAGGTAGTCAGGCAACTGGGTACAAACTGGAATGAGATAGTCCACGCCAGGGTTTCTATGTTGTAGCAACCCTTGTGTGAAACAGATCTATGTCCTAGAGGAGTGTCTCCTAGTTTGTTTCACACTCCTCGGAGCCTAGGCAACAGAGCATATCACCTGAGACAAAGACTAATATGTAGGTACCTAGTACCTGAATCTAGACATGAAGGTATAACCTATATAAGGAGTAACTTTGGCCTTAGTTGTGGGCATTCCACTTTCAGGTGTCCCTTCTTGTTAAGAGAGCTGTCTTTCCTTTCAATAAAACCTCTGCTGCTTAACCTTTCCTCACAGGTCTGTGTCCTCATTCTTTGAGTGCATGAGACCACAAATGCCAGGTACAAACACACCATGATTCCTACATCAGATGAGGGCCTCGTCCAGGATCCAAAGGAAGGGTAAGCGCAATTCTCCTGAACTTGCCTGATCTCAGGCTTCAATTTTAGTTTCTCCTTGTACAAAAACTGGCACCCCATTCGCCACTTAAAAACAGCACAGCAGCCGACCTTAAGACACGGGGGACAGGCTTAACAGAAGGGATCTGGTCAATCCACCAACTTTGTTGGGACTGTTGGCCTTGTCCTGACCATCTTCCTTTTCACAGGAGTCTGGAAACATCACAAGTCTGGGAGTGAGGCTGCGGCTACTCTATAGCGGGTCCTGAAGGTTACTTGCATTTTTCTCCCAGACTGACTGCCCATGAGGATGCCAGTCTAAAGACTCCCTTTTCTTCTGCCATTTTTCCTTTAGTTATTCTCCCCTTCATCTAACACTAAGAACTGAGACATAGGTCTGGGACCTATCCCTGTCATAACTCCTTTGTTCCCTCCAATGCCAACCCAGTCACCCAGACCCAGGTGAAAAAAAAAAAAAGGAATTGATTGAATATACAGTGTTCCCTCGCCACTTCGCGCTTCATGTTTTGCGGCTTCAGTGCTTCGCGGGTTTCCCCAAAATATTCATCAAAAAATAAAAATGAAAAAATACAACCATGTCGGCAGCCACATGGCGGAAAGGAGCGTTGTTTCATGTTGATGCGTGAGAGAGAAGGATCCCTGCATGTCAAACAAAGAGATGAGTTGACTCAGAGTACATACCATGGGCTCTCATAAAGGTGCGTGATTGGTTTCCCGTGCGACATCGACCAATGAGAAAATTCCTAGGGGCAAATCCTACTTTGCGGTTTTTCAGCTTTTGCGGAAGGTTCTGGTCCCCATTAACTGCGAAAAACGAGGGATCACTGTAAAACTAGTTTAGCTAAGGAGGGCCTATTCCTGCCTCATCTCACTAGGATCATAATAGGGCCTAATCTGGAGCTTCCCCTAACCTTAAACCACAAGTAGACTCCTAATAGTTGTAAAAAAGGGGGGGGGGCATTCATTGTTCTTGCTTAATACATACCAAGACGTGCCATTTCCATAGCAATTATACCATGCATCATGTCCACATAGGACTGCTTCAGTGGGGACCTGAATATTTAGCACAATTGTTATTACCTCTCACAGACTGTTTAATTTCTCACCTGGGGTCATATGCCAGTCAAATAAGGGTCTGGGAGGTGGCACCACTGTTTGAATCTAAATAGGGGTTTCAAAATCTATACTCCCACAGTAACTTTGATTTTTTTCCTTTAGAGAAGGTGCCCACTCTGCAAGTCCTCAACATAATTTCTTTAGTCAGAACCTTCATCAAGGAAGAAAACTAGTATAAAAAACAAATGGTAGGGATGAACAAAAGCTGGGATGGCTCAGTGGGTTAAGCACTTGCTTTGCAGCCCCGGAGACCAAGGATCGAATCCTGGCTCCAGCCCATGCGGACCCATACGCTGAACTGGGGTGTGCCCCCAGTTCAGTTCTTGCCAGTGCCTATGCGGGAGGCTCCCGGCCCAGTCCCTGCCCTGCGCAGCCCCATGCCCACCTGTGGAGTGAAACTATATGGAAAACTAATGCTGTCAACTATGGAGACTGCTCTGAGTCCTCCCCATTCTCTCTGTCTCTCTGTCTCTCTGTCAAAAACAATAAAAATAAATCTTAAAAAAAAAGAACAAATGGCAAACTTTTCGGATGTCAAAGTCTAAGGTATACATCCCTTTACTACCTGGTATTTAATCATTGGCCACCTACTTTATCGCCCAAGTCCTGGTCTCAGGTTAATTGTTGTAGGAAGATGGCGACCCCAATGGATTCAGCAAAATAGGAATCAGTGACATGGGACAAATGGCTTGAAAGAATGCGCTAATAGCAAAAGCCCACAGACCTGTTCAGGCATGTGGACATGGGGGTGCCCAATGGTGAGGTTCAGGAGCATGGGTGACATGCCCAAGTAAGCATGGATATTTCTGGTGATCCGTGCCTTGTTGGTTGCCAGCGTCCGCCCATGCGGGACATTGGAACCCCCAGGTCCAGGGGATGCCTTGGAATTAAGTAATGGCAAGGAAGAGACTGCCAAGAGATGCCTTCTCTCCCTTCTCTTTTTCAGGTGGGCAACAAACCCTTAGGCACCTGCACCCCTTTGGGTGGTGTTCTAAAACATTGGGTCAAGTTTGACCCTCAAACCCTGAAAAAATGGCATCTGAGTTTCTTTTGTTTAGGAGCCTGGTCCCAATACAAACTGGGCAATAGAAAAACCTGGCCACCTGAGAAAAGTATAAACAAAACAATATTGCAATTAGAGTTTTTCTATAGTCAGGAGGGCCCCAGGAAATTGACCTGTAATGTGTCCCAGCAGCTGCCATGACTTCTTTGTCTTGGGGACTTTCCCAGCTTTTCTTTTCTTGGTGTTAGCTGCCCTTAAACATTTAAACTGGTAAAAAAAAAAAAAGTTTTTAGATCTAAAAATCTGGGTTAATTAATTGGGCATTGTCAAACTAGAGAATTGCACCATGAATCCCTTACCTCCAAGTTCACTTGTAATTGGATACCCAACTCAAACTACAGAACTTTGTAAAAATGTGTCTTGTAAGGTTTTTCTGACTCTTCATAACTTTTCAAGGTCTTGCCCAAAAGATTAAAAGATTCAAAAAGAAAAATGGGAAATGAAGCTGCTACAGCCTGAGACAGAAACAACTAAAAGAAAAATAAAGAGACAGTTTTAAAAACAAACGACTAGACTCTCAAGCCACGCCTCTCCCCTTGTTTCAGCCTCTTTAAAAGTACAGGGTAACAAATTAAAATCTTGTCTTTTGCAATAGTTGACACTTCTGTTTATGTATATGATCTCTGATATCTGTGCATATGTTTTATATATGATATAGTATCTCTGCCTCCAGATAGTTATCAAAGTATAAAGTTTAATTGATTTTGAGACGTTAATGGCTTAAATGGATAAAAATTAACTCAAGTTCTTTTCAGGATCTAAGAAGATGTTTACTAAGGTTGGTTTAAGTTTCTAAAGTCTTTTTTGTTTTCATCAGGGTTTAAAAGACAAAAAGTTGTTTATAAACTTTTCAGTAGTAGTTATGTAATACATGATACATTACCCACAAAACCCTATGCTTCCAAAGGTTGCAAAATGTGTTTATAAATTTACCAATTGAAATGCTAACTTATTGCTTTTTAGTTGTCAGTAGAAATTAAGGATCTGAGAGTTATGGATGCTAATTAACCTGAAGGGAGATGATAAATAAGGAAAGGGTTTCTTAGACTACTAGTCTGCTACTGAAATTAAAAGGTTTTATGCCTGAGAAAAAGCAAAGATTTTTCAAAAATCATCAAAATGATTTTCTATGTTTTATTAATATATTATCTCAATTAGGTCTTTAGATAGTGATGTTTTCCCTCATTTGGCAGGGTTTTATAATTATTCCAAGGCATTGTTACATCCCTATTAAAAAGGTTCAGATCATAAGGAAGGCCAGGAAATTTGTTTCAATGTCTTTAGTGATAGAGACAGGAAAAATGAGAAAAAGGAAACAGTGAGACCGGACACGAGGTCAGAGAAAGGCTAGATTTTTGGCCATAGTAATAGACAGGCCAAAACCTAAGTCACCTCAGAGGCCACCCCAGCAACCCCAGAAGAGGAACACTATATGAAAGACCCTGCTTTGGGTGCAGAAGCCCAGATCTCTGGAATAAGGAGGGCCCTGCTCCTCCAAAGCAGCCATGCCCTTGTGCAAAACAAAAAGGCACTTAAAGAAGGATTGTCCCTGGTTCTGAAGGGAGCAGGGACCAACTCCTCCCACAGATGACTGTAGTTGACTGACAGGGTCTGAGGTACCCAGCAGCTCCCCACAAGTATGGGTGACCACTGACATGGCAGATAAGCCTGTTCATTTTCTGATAGAGCTATTGACTCAGTCTCAGCTGTTCACTCTGGACCTATTTTCTAGAATCTGTTCAATTGTAGAGATAAATAAAGCCCCTAGCCTTGGGCTGATATTCAGCCTGCTTCTTACCAATAGCTTATACTTTAGAAAAAATGTTGAACAAGGCAATCAGACTTTAGAAAGTACTGTAACACAATCTAGAAAAGTTTTGTCAGGGAATCTCCAAGCCCTGCCTTCAATTACTGCTCATTGCTTTAGACTGTGCTCCTGAGCACCCTAACAACTGTTAAACTAAAGAGTCAATAGTTGGGTTTAGTAAGATCTAGATACCAAGTTTTAGGCAAAGTACAATATAAAAAGGCAACTTATTAATAAGCCTATCTCTTATTCTGACAACTCTAATTGGGTTCCCCTAGTCACCACAAAAGATAGAGGCATTTTTTTTTTCTCTCTCTCAAGATCTCTAGTATGATCCCTATAAAGATTGTATAATATTGACTGGCTGTGTTAACCATTGTCTTAATGTCTCATTTGATGTAGGTCTAAGTTGCAGCTCTGCAATCACAATCAGCTGTGCTACATTTGTCAAGTTGCCTGCTAGATGGTTTCTCATCTGTAGAAAGACTGTCATATAGCCTTGGTGGACCTTGCTCTCTTGGGAGATTTAGTGTTTTCTTACCCCAAAAGCTTCATCAAACTAGACACCACAGGGAACTTACTCTAGATCCCAGCTGCAACAGTGATGTGCATTTTTTGAGCCCCGCTGAATATGTATCCTTGTCTCAAGTATGCAGATTAGCTGCTCCATGTCAAAAGCCTTAAACACTACCTCATAGGCTATTCACACTATTGGACAGGAGTTAGGGCAAATCAGGGAAGCAGTTCTTTTTTTGTTGTTGTTAAATTTATTGGGGTAACATTAATTGATATCAGTTACATTGTTTCCAGGTGTACAATTCTATATTACATTGTATATACATCATATTATGTGCTCACCACCCAGAACCACCTCACTTTCTATCACTATGTTTGATTCCCCTTCCCTACTCCCCCCACCCATCTCTCCCACCCACCTCCCCCCTTACCCTCAGGTAACCACTAAACTATTGACTGTGTCCATGAGTCTTTGTTTCTTTGTTCCTTTCAGTTTTATATTCCACCTATAAGTGAGGTCAGATATTTCTTGATTCTTTCATTCTGACTTATTTTGCTTAATAAGATGTTTTTGAGTTCCGTCCATGTTGTCACAAATTGCTGTATTTCATCTTTTCTTATTGCTGAGTAGTATGCCATTGTATAAATGTACTACAACTTCTTTATCCAGTCATCTATCAGAGGACACTTTGGTTGATTCCATGACTTGGCCACCATGAACACTGCTGTGATGAACATTGGGGTACATATATCTTGGTGGATTAAGGTTTTCAGGGTTTTTGGGTAGACACCCAGGAGAGGGATCACTGAGTCATACAGCAATTCCATTCCTAGTTTTTTGAGGCATCTCCACATTGCCTTCCATAGTGGTTGTATCCCTTTACATTCCCACCAGCAGTGTATGAGGGTTCCTTTTTTCTCCACAGCCTCTGCAGCAATTGTTATTCCTTGTCTTGTTGATTATAGCCATTCTAACAGGTGTGAGGTGGTGTCTCATTGTGGTTTTAATTTGCATTTCCCTAATTGTTAGTGATGTTGAGCATTTTTTCATGTATCTGTTGGCTGTTTGTATGTCCTCAGGGGAGAAGTGCCAGTTTAGGTCTTCTGCTCATTTTTTAATTGGATTGTTTGTTTTTTTTGTTTTTGAGTTATATGGGTTCTTTATGTATTTTAGATAGTGGCCCAATATCAATCAGAGGCATTGTTTGCAAATATTTTCTCCCGTTCAGTTGGTTTGCATTTTACTTTGATGGTGTCCTTTGCTGTGTAGAAGTTTTTAGTTTGATATAGTCCGATTCATTTATTTTTGCTTTTACTAGTGAAGCAGTTCTTAAAAACAGAGCTTCTATAGACTACGTACTTCTTTTTTTTTTTAAAGATTCATTATTTTTTTAATTGTTTTTTGACAGAGAGATAGAGAGAGAAGGGGGAGGGTCCAGAGCAGTCTCCATAGTTGACAGCATTAGTTTTCCATATAATTTCACTCCACAGGTGGGCACAGGGCTGCACAGGGCAGGAACTGGGCCAGGAGCACACCCCAGTTCAGCATATGGGTTTGCCTGGACTGGGCCCGGGATTCAATCCTCGGGCTTTGGGGCTGCAAAGCTAGTGTTTTACCTGCTGAGCCACCCCAGCTTCCCCCATAGGCTACCTACTTCTTAGACATAATCATGGATGTGAAGAATTTAAGGGAATATGCTGTTTTAATGTCTCTGACAACTTACAGTTAATTGAAGGTAAAGTTAAGCAAATTCATGATATTGTCTTCAACATCAAAGATTTTTTTTTGGCCTTGATCTCTCCTCACTCACTCCTTGGCTCCCTAGCCTATCAAGATTAAAGGAAACTTTTCTTATCTTTCTTTTATTCGTTATTATAGGTATCTGTAAAGTAAATCACATATGAGTTAGATGTCCCTTAGTACCCTCCACCTGTTGTGTTCTGGGAATGCTCTGCCCAGGTGGCATCTGGGTATTGACTTTCCTGTCAGTGAACTTGGAATGGCCTCACCAACCTTCCTGGTTGACCGGTCACTGACCCACCGATGCAATGCATGAACTGAACCCATAAAGTAGCCTCACTGTTATAGTGATCACCCACAGGCTGATAGTAACCTATTAACACTCTGTACACCACATAAATCAAACATTATTGTGTAAAATCTTATAAAAATAATAGCACAATGAGCCCTGGCCAGAACTCTCTGATGGGGACGCTCGCCAGACACCTCTGAAGCCAAGGTGTTACCTTGGTTCCACTGCTCCTTGGAAACACTCCAGGTGGTGAGGACTTGCTGTTTCTCTATCTCTTACCTTGCTTTAGTCTGTCTTTCTTAATGAATATTCCAATAAATAGTGTTTTGCTGCCTCAACTGCATCTCAGTGTGCATGTTTAATGTGTATTCGCCCTCTAAATTCTATGGTCACTTAAGACATAGCCGCTTGTTGGTACAGTATCATATTGTGTTGCTGCCTACTGTCTCCCCATCTGTAAAGTAGCCATTGGTAGGCTGAAGCTGATCACCCAGTCCAGCTGCAAAGCCCATGAATCGATGCTTCAGCTAGTTCTGGCACTGGAATCCAACACACATTCCATAATCTACTGAGGACCTTTAGATAGACCTCTAGATAAACTCTAGCTGCCAGCCCCTTCTTTGCCCCTCCTCAGCATGAAGCAGAGTGGTCATCACCCCATACCCCGACTCAGGAATATCCTCAGCCATCTTAAGTATAAACCAGGAATAGGTATGGGATTATTCAGGAAAGGTTCGTAGAGGAGCTTGTGGTCTAATGGAGGGAATCGCTACATACATGAGAGACTCACAAGGTTCTTGGCAAAACACTGAACTGAACTGAACTGAACTGAACTGCCAAGGCTGTCAGACTTCCAAAGTACTGCAGGCCTTACATGAGACTACTCCATTGCAAATATTTCCTACCTTACATGATGAAGGATGACTTCCAGGTATGGAGCCAGTCACACAAGGGCAGGACTGCAAGCCCAGATGACAAATTTTAGGAATCAGAAGGTAAGTCACGCAAACAGATGATTACACCCAGGTGCTGAAACCTAATGAAGTTTGCCCAGATGGATTTTAAAATTACTTAGTATGATGGGTAACTCCTTTTTTCCTTCCATTTTGAATGAAAATGTTAGTAATTTGTGTCCTATATCTGTCCCACCATTATATTTTAGGAGTAGATAAATTATCATCTAGTTTCATAGATCCATGGGCTTGTAGGAATTTTGCCTCAGGATGGATTATACAAATTTAAAAGAAGTCATACAGAGTATGTTCTTTGAATACAATGAAATCAAACTAGAAAGCACTCACAATAATAAAATAATACCCAAACTTGGCAATTAAACAATATACTTCTAAATAGTCCACTGGTTAAGAAGAAAATCTCAAGGGCAATAAATAATATAAACTGAATGAAAATTGAAACATATCAAAATTTGTGGGACACAGCTAAAGTATCACTAACAGGAAAGTTCATAGCACTAAATGCTTATATTAGTAAAGAGGAAAGTTCCAAATAAGTCATCTAAGCTCTCATCAGAAAGTACTAGAAATAGAGCAAAATAAATCCAAAGGAAGCTGGAGGTATTAACAAACATAGTAACAGAAATGAATAAAACTGAAGACAAAAAGTGATAGAGAAAATCAAGAAAACAAAAACTGTTTTTTTGTTTTGTTTTGTTTTGTAAATATCAATAAAATCAACAGACCGCTAGGAAGAAAAAAGAAAGAAGTCAGAAATTACTAATATCAGGAAGGAAACAGGTGCTATCACTACATATCCTGTATCATCAAAATGGTAATAAAGCAATATGAAGAAAATTCTACACACAGGATGCCGAGATGGCTCAGTGGTTGAGCACTTGCCTTACAGTTGTGAGGTCCAAAGATCCAGCCCCAGCCTCAGCCCATGCATGTCTATGGGCTGTGGTGCAACTGGTAATCATGGAGATGGCAGCAAGGGTTCTCGTATCTCACGCAGGAGGCCCCCAGTTTGGTTTCTGCCCTGCGCAGCCCCATTTCATGTGTGAAGTGAAATCATGTAACAACTAATGGTGTACAACAATGGAGACTGCTCTGGCCCCTTCCCCTCCATCTTCTCTCAAAGCAATAAAATAAAATCTAAAAAATAAACCCCAAACCTCTACATACATGAGTTATGTAACTCAAATGATGTTACCAAAACTCACCCAATATAAAATAATTTGAATAGCCCTATAACTACTAAGTAAATTGCATTTTTTATTAAAAACCTCTTGAAAAAAGAAATCTCCAGGCCCAGATAGTTTCATTGAAAAATTCTACCAAAATTTGGCTTACAGAAAATTTAATACCAATTATACACAATCTCTTTCAGAAAGTAGAAGAGGAAGAAGTACATTCTAACTCAACCAATAAAACCAATATTATACTGATATCAAAACCAGACAAAGGCAGTATTAACAAAAGGAAAACTACAAATCAATATATCTCATGAATATAGATGCAAAAATTCTCAACAAAAAATTAGCAAATAGGGGAAGCCAGGATGGCTCAGTGGTAACTGCATTCACTTTGCAGCCTCAGGGACCGAGGATCAAATTCTGGCCCTGGCCCATGGGGACCCATATGCTGAACTGGGGAGTGCCCCCAGTTCGGTTCTCACCGGGGTGAGACCCTGACCCAATTCCTGCCCTGCGCAGCCCCATGCCCACCTGTGGAATGAAACTATGTGGAAAAATCAAAGATGTGCAATTATGGAGACTGTTTTGGGCCCTCCCCTTTCTCTCTGTCTCTGTATCTCTCCCTGTCAAAAATAATAAAAATAAATCTTTTAAAAAATTAGCAAATAGAATTCAGCAACATAAAAAAAAAAAAAATTACATACCATACCATAACCAAATGGTGTTTATTCCAGAGATGCAAAGAAGGTTCAATATTTAAAAATCAATGTTATCCCCCATATTAACAGACTAAAGAAGAAAAAGCACATGATTATGTGAATAAAGGAAAACCTTTTGACAAGTTAAACATCCATTCATGATAAAAACTCAGCAAAGTAAAACAGTGGAGGAACATTTTTAATTTGATGAAGAGTATCTATAAAAACCTAAAGATAACATGATTAATTGGGAAAGACTGAATCATTTTTCCCTAAGATCAGGAGCAAGGAAGAATATGTGCTCTATTTATAATAAATAGAGTGCTGCAAGTTTAGGCATCACAAAAAGATAAGAAAAGAAATAAAGGCATACAAATTAGAAGGAAAGAAATACAGTGTCCCAAGTTACAGAAGGCATGATCGTCTATATTAAAATACCCCAAAACTTTACTCATACACAAAGAACTCCTAAAACTAATGAGTTCATCAAGGTCACAGGATACAAGGTCAACATACAAACATCAATTGTATTTTATATAGGTACTAGCAATAAATATGTAAAAACCGAAATTAAAAATTTAATGCCATTTATAGTCACTAAAAAAAAGTGATATAGTTGTAAATCTAACAAAATATGTACTAGATTTGTATACTGCAAACTACAAAACACTAATAAAAGAATCAACAATATTAAAAATTAAGAGTTATTCTGCATTTGTGAATGGAAAAATTAATTACAGTAGGTCAATTCTCTCTAAATTTTGAGATACAGGGTTATCATAAATCCTACCAAAATCCCAGTATATTTTCATATATACAAGATTATTCTAAATTCATATGAAAAGGCAAAAGAATTAGAACAGTTAAAAGAATTCTCAAGAAAAATACAGTGGGCAGAATCACTCTGATTTCAAAATTTATTATACAGCTAAAATAATGACAATGTGGCATTGGCAGAAGGCTAAAGTCATAAATCAGAATAGAGAACACAGAAATAGGTTCATATATACTGCCAACTGATTTTTGATGGAAGTGCAAAAGCAATTTAATGAAGAGAGAATACTCTTTCCAATAAATATTTCTGGAGCAATTGACTATTACAATAAAATAAATGAACCTCAACCTAAACTTCATACCTAATATAAAACATTAACTCAAAATATATCATAGATTTAAATATAAAACTATAAAAGAAAACCTCTGGAACCTACAGTTTGATGAAAAGTTAATTGTTGTTGTTGTTTTTAAAAGATTTATTTATTGTTTTTGACACAGAGAGAGATACAGAGTCAGAGACAGAGAGAAGGGGGAGAGCCCCAAACAGTCTCCATAGCTGCACATCTTTGGTTTTTCCACATAGTTTCATTCCACAGGTGGGAGAGGCTGCACAGGGCAGGAACTGGGCCGGGGTCTCGCCCTGGTGAGAACTGAACTGGGGGCACTCCCCAGTTCAGCATATGGGTCTGCATGGGCCAGGGCTGGGATTTGATCCTCTGTCCCCAGGGCTGCAAAGTGAGCGCCTAACCCACTGAGCCATCCCGGTTTCCCCGTTGTTGTTTTTAAGATTTATTTTATTGTTTGAGAGAAGGTGAGAGAGAGACAGAGAGAAGGGGGAGGGCCCAGAGCAGTCTCCATAGTTGTATGTCCTCAGTTTTTCAACATGGTGGTTTCATTCCACACAGAAGGGCAAGTGCCGAGCAGGGCGGGAAGTGGGCTGGGGGCCTCCCACATGAAAGCATGCGCCCTTGAGCCAGGGGCTGAACCAGGGGGGCTGAGACCCAAACCAAACTGGGGGGCCTGCCGTATGGAAAACATACCCCAGTTCAGCTTATGGGTTCGTATGGGCTGAGGCTGGGATTCGATTCTTGTTCCTCAGGGCTGCAAAGCTGGTGCTTTTTACCATCTGAGTCATCCTAGCATCCTCTATTTTATTGTTTTTTGAGAGAGAGAGAGAGAGAGAGAGAGAGAGAGAGAGAGAGAGAGAGAGAGAGAGAGAGAGAGAGAAAGGTGGAGTGTCCTGAACAGTCTCCACAGTTGTACATTATTAGTTACGACGTGGAAGGTGAGAACCTTCATCACTGAGCCATCTCAGCAGTTACCAGTAGTGCTGCAATTCATCATCATACAGGTTTGCACGGGCCAGGGCCATGAATCAAAATCCTGGACCTAGCAATTGTAGGGCAAGTGCTCAACCACTGAGCTATTATTCTGGCATCCCTAGACCTTACCTTAATTTGAAGAATTGGGACTAGCATCCATATAGAGTTATTGTTCCTAAAATGGTGACTAAGCAGTGGCAAAGAAACTTATCTGCCCTTGTGAAAGTATATTTTTCACCTTAATAATTCCAACAATAAATAAGGCTCCTTGGTACTTAACTTCATTTTTGAATATCTAATAGTGAGACTTCATGCTCACATTCTGTTAAGAAAGTGGGAAAATTATCCAGCCTTCTGCAGGTAGACTGAGCTGTATACATAATCCTGGCTAACTAGTCGTGGGCAGAAATGATGTGTCACTCCAGGCTGGATTATTTATTTGCTGGCATAAGACACTCTTAAGAGCTCTCTTTTCTTGTTATAACAATTGTGGAATGCACAGGTTAATATGGTTTCTGGAATGCTGAGCTAATCCATGGAGTATGGCTGCCCAGAATGTCACCTGATAAATTTTGTTGTGCTCCAGGGGTCTCCAAACTTTTCAGCCCATGGGCCGCATTAACTATCAAACAGCAGTTTGGGGCCCGACTACACACTTGAGGTCCAAATAAAAAAGAATCAAAACATAGATGTTGTTTTTAATTATTTATTTAATATTATTTTATTCAGATAAAAAGGTCTCCATGGGCCGGATGAGAGGGCCTTGCGGGCCTCATCCGGCCCGTGGGCCGTAGTTTGGAGACCCCTGTAGCCACTGTAATTTTGTGTTATTGGTTAAAACAGCATAATCTATCCTATGCAGGTAGATTTAGTTGAATGAGTTATATATTGGGAACCACATAACTGATCATCCAAATATGAACACTTTTGAGAGTAAACAGGTACATACATTATTAATAATGATAATATAACAACATTCATATACTGGGACTGTCCTGAACAAACCAAGATGTATGGTCACCTCAAGTTTATGGTAAGTAAAGGTAGAGTTGTTAAGAACATATGACCATCACACAGCTTTCCAGTAATATTTTGTAGTGTTATGGGAATGGAGTTGAAACCATAGTAGATTGTACAGTTTTAGATCATAATCAATATAGTCAATTTTTTTTTTTTTAATATATTTATTTATTTATTTATTTTTGACAGAGAGAGAGATACACAGATGGAGACAGAGACAGAGACAGAGAGAGAACTGAACTGGGGGAGCTCCCAGTTCAGCATATGGTTCCGCACGGCCCGGGGCCAGGATTCGATCCTCAGTCCCCGGCGCTGCAAAGTGAGCGCCTAACCCACAGAGCCATCCCGGCTTCCCCAATATAGTCAATTTTTTCCCTAGTCAAATTAATTTTGAGTTTGGGCTCATTTCT
>PVKE010028995.1:0-20552 GCA_004027555.1 Craseonycteris thonglongyai | reverse complement strand
AAACCTTACCAAGGTGTCCATACAGTGCTGCCGATGTAAGTACATGGTGGCTAGTTCACAAACTTAATTGTCATACCTCTTAGTCACTTCCAAACCCACTCATGTGGCTCTTGTCAGGCTTCAGGTCCTCACTGGGTCTTGGTCTTGGCAGACATCAATTCCCTGCCACATTAGCATCTCCAACATGGCAGTTGCCTTTTCTCACAGCAAGTGAGGGGGATAAAAGAGAGAGAGAGAGCCCAAAGCCAGACTCTTTTTGTAACCTAATCTCAGAAGTGACATCCCATAACTTTTGTCATATCCTATTTATTTGGAAGCAAGTCACTAGGCCCAGCCTACAATCATAGGAAAGAGACTGCACAAGGAGAGGAGGATCAGGAGATATTATTGGAAACCTTTTTAAATGTTGTTTGTCACAAAAAGAGAGGGAGCTTTTCAGATAAAAGTCAGAGATAAGGCTTAAAATAAATTCCCTAGAAGGAATAACCATGACAACTGTTCTTGAAGGCCCACTGTCATCTGATCTGTAAAACTTTTCTTGACTTCCTCTGCCACTCACCCTAGAAGAAAAAGTAAATCATTCTCTCTTTATTTCCTATAGTGCTTAAGGCCAACTCTATCCCACCTGACACCTATTATGTTGCATTGCAATTATTTGTTGGCACACCAGTCTCTCCCCCAAGCATGTGAGAGGTTCATGAGGACAAGAGCTATTACTTATGTAGCTTGCCCCTGTTTCATGAGTACGGTAGTTGTTGAATGAACTGAAGCTGTGACTTCCTGATCACTGAGTGTTTCTTGGAGGACAGACTGAGGATATTGAGTGCCTCAAGGGTAAATGGGAAAAGTTGGGGTTCGAGGATTTGAAGGAACACATCATAGACATGGCTGATGGCAACATTCAATCCAGCACTGGAGGTCTCCTATTTATTCCCCAGATCCAATCTCCACATGTCTCTCTCTCTCATCTGTTCTCCAGGAGCCTAAACCCAAGGCACTACAGCGTAAGCTCCCTGAACATCAGACTTGCAGTTGCACTCTGCCAATGGGAGGCACCAGCAGGAAACCAAGGCAGGAGAACAGTAAGGGAGAACATACACTTTCTTGGTTTATTTCCTTCCAGTTTTCCATGGGTTGCCTGTGTTTTACTGCCAAGGACATAGTTCCTGCCAGGCCGTCCCTCCATATAGCTAACCTCTGTCTGGCTCCTTGAAACTTTTCACTTTCCTGGTTTCAGATTAATGCATAAACCTAGCTCATCTGCTCCTACTGTCCCAAGTGTATGCACTAGCCCTTGTTATGTTCCCTGAACCCTGCCTACACTGTTCAAATTAGTGCTTTTATTAATTTCTCCTCAAATTACCCAGTTTGCGTTAGCCATCAATTTCCTAATAGAACTCTGAACTTCCGATGCTGGCACAGCGGAGGGGCAGCCTATTTTGGAATTAACCATAGCAAAAAAAAAAAACAAACCATAAAAAATAAAACTGATGTTGATTTACATGTACTCTAAAATAGTGAACAAAATGGACATGGTCTGGGATGCTGGGATAGCTCAGCAGTTAAATGCTTGCCTCACCGTTTTGAGGTCCGGAGTTCAAATCTTGGTCCCAACCTGTGCCATCCCATATGCTGAACTGCGGCACAACGGGTAACCACCAGGATGGCTTGGCAACAAATTTCTCACCTCCCATGCAGAAGGCCCCAGTTCGGTTCCCACCCTACATGACCCCACATCCACCTGTGTGGAATGAAACTATGTCACAACTAATGATGTACAACTATGGAGACTGCTCTGGGCCCTGCCCCCCTTCTTTCTCTCTCTCTCTCTCACCTTTTCTCAAATAATAAATCTTAAAAGACAAACAAACAAACAAACAAAACAAAAAACAGTGATGGTCCTTGGTGTCATGAAGATAGGACCAAGTGATTATTCCTTCATGGGTATCCAAAAGTTTGTGTTTGGTTGGCTGGTTTTAAATGCTGTTAGTAAGACTGAATTTGGTTAAAAAGTGCTTTAACAGCAGACAAATGATCTCAGGCCAAGTAAAGAAGAGGGGAGGTTCATAATTATTTATGATTTGTGACAGCAAATGTCTTAACTGGCAATAGTCAATTCATCATTCCATAGAAAGGGAAATGGTAGGGTAAAACATAAGAATATTAACTGAAGCCTACTTAGCACTCAGCACCAGGCATAACTCTAAATCTTTTACGTGTTTTATTATAATTAATCCTCACAAAATACTTGGTGGTAGGCATGCATTACCCCAGCTTTAAAGGCGAGGACATGGTGGCCCAGAGATATTAAGAAATCTGCCCAGGGGATCTGGGAATGGGGAATCGGGCATAAGCTGAAGACCCTTCCTCTGAACCATCACTCTAAATTAAGGATAAAGAAAAACATTGACTGACCATAAACCAAAGGTGTTTATTCATTGGAGCTAACTGATAGAAAGCAAGACCTAGTGTTCGTTTCCCTATCATGTCAATTCTGTCCTTAGATTTTTGAGAGTTCATGCCAACTCTTGATGTCAAAGCCCAATTTGAGTTTGAGAATCATGATTTCTCTTTTTCTGACTCTATTTATTGGCAGGGTAAAACAAAAGGGGGGGGGAAGGACCCCATTTGCCCTTGTCAAATTTTCCTCCTTATTTCTAGGGCTACAATCATCTATCAGCAATGCTGTGCCCACACAGCCAGAACCAGTGTCTCAGGAAAGCACTCCGTCTGGGGCCATTCCAAATAGACTCAGTGACCAGGCAACACCTTTGCCCACATGGACTGTGAGGGACTTCTTGTACTCAACTTCTTTAGGATTTGCACACTTTCTTTTCATTCACATAACTCGTGGCCAGAAGAAAAATCATCATCCTATTTACTTCTTCCCACTTGTGTAGACCTCACATTTTATTTCATTTTATGGCAATGAGGGAGGAGGTTTGTTAACATGTAGCAAGTCTGAGTTACCTATTGTCCACCATGTCTATTGCCCAATTCCAATTTATAAAGAGTTTAGAACCAGGAATTTTTTTTTCTTTCATAGTACCAAGGGATTAATAACAAGAATATTGGCAAAAATAAAAAAATTGCAGTCTGCAAGCTGCAACCAATATTATTTGATTTAATCCAGATGTGAAAATCTCTTTCCATCATCCTATGCCCTCCAAAGGATAGGTGTGTGACCTCGGTGAAGGCAGGACCAGTAATTACATTTATTTGGAAACACAAGGTCTCTGCTTCTCCCCCTCACACACCCCCACCCAACCTTTTCTCACTTTGAGGGAAAGAGCAATTTGGAATATATTTTTACACTTACTAAAAAGGATGTGGAAATAAAACTTTAATCACTGGGAAAGTTATTAAGAAAAAAGTATATTTCATTCTTCCAGAGCCATATTTTTTTTTTTAAGGACAGAGTTGTCTTAGATTTCCTCAGTTGCCGCAACCCCCCAAATCAGCAGAAACCTCACAAATTGGGCAGAGTCCCTGATGCCCATCACAGTGGTCACTTATGTTGAGGGATGGAATATTCTAAGACACGGCTCATCCATCTGGCAATTTGGACCTAACTGGGCTAAAGAAAAAAATAATCTTCTTTCCAATTGTCCTCTTCTTGTTACCATGGCTACACAACAAATCACCCTAAAACTCAGTGGTTTAAAACAATAATTATCATTTATCATCTCTCTCACAATTTTGTGGGCCAGGAATTCTACAGCAGCCCATATGAGCCTTCTGACTTGGGGTATCTAACATTACTGTAGTTAGAAATCGGTCAGGGCTGGGATTGTACTGACGATTTCTTCACTCACATATTTTGATACCTGATCTCAGAACATTAGAGGCTATAGCATATCTGGGGCTGCTTGGGTAGCTCTCCTTTTTAATGTGTGGCCTTTTCACATTATCTAGGATGGGGGCTTGAAGGTAGCTTGACTTTTTTATGTGTGGACTTAATCCTCTGAAGGGATCTGTCCCAAGAAAGACAGAACCAGGCTCAGAAGACGTAATGTCGCTTCTGGTATGCATTAGTGGTTGAAACAATTATAACGAATCATTCAAGGTTCGAAGAGTGAGGACAGGGCATAAATTCTGCCTCTTGTTGGATATCTATCAATCAATATCACATTGTAAAATGAATGTGTGAGATAGTTATCTTTAGAAAACAATTTGCCCCATATCTCCAAGAGCTCTATCGCTGAAGAAAATGTCAGTAGCATCCCACTCATGATGATTGCTTATTGATATCTTATTAATATCCAGAATCAGACGCAACTGATTAACTAGAGACTTATTAAATCAGTTAGAAATAGGGTTTTAGATGCTCAGTTTTTAGTATGCAGGGCCCATCTAATTGGAAGCCTATACAAAGTCAAGCTCAATACCCAATTGAGGACCCATGAGCATACATGGTCATGTAAGGAGCATAGTTATTATAACAATGCCCAATAAATTAATCTTTTCAGCATCTAGTATTTGTCAGCTATTTTGCCATATATTAGTTACCTAATTATGAATCATCATTAATGGCACAAACATTTATTCATTGTTTTTAATGTAGCAACACTGACTTTGTTATGGGGAACATAAGAGTGATTCTGTTTAATTTCCTGGAAATAGAACAACTTGCATTCTCAATCCATGCCTTTCTTACCAATTAGCTTTATTTGTATGAATTTTGCAAACTACTATGATGTAACATAAATTGTTGGCAAACTGTAAATCCTACATAAATTTGGAAAGGGGATTGATCAGAAAAGTTTGGGCATTTGGAGATAGCATTTTTTTCTAGACCTACCTACAGGGTAGAACTTGAAGCAAGAACTAGAGCAAAGAGTAGATGTGCAGAAATAAGGAGAAACAAGAAGAGCAAAACCAAAGAAATAATTATGTGAAATAATTATAAAAATGGCTGTCCTAGAATAGGTGATTAATAAAGCTGCTATTACTACTAATACAACTATTACTCTTACTATAGTAATGCTATATATTTACAGGATAACTGGCTTGTGTTAGAAATACAACCCAAGCTAGGAGAAAATCAGAAACGTCCCAGAAAATTGTTTGACATCATTAACAAATTGAACTAGTCAATTGTAATTAGCCTTCAAAACTATAGCTATAGAATACAACTATCCACAGAATTTATATTACCTCTTTGCAGTTTAATCATATAATGGGCTGATTATCCTTAGAACCAACTGATCCCATAATACGTCAGGTTTTAATCCCAGGCAATCTGACTGTGAAGTCTAAACGCTGACTCAGTACTGAAATTCAGCATGGTAAATGTTACTGCATAGTAGAGTAAGAACACAAAGAAGTGGCCAGTTTTATTGGGGTGAGGATATCCAAAATGTTTTCTTGGGAGAAGTGATTCTTCAACTGACTCTGAAAGGATGAAGACTTATAGAATCATAAATGTTCATCATCTTGTAAATGAATTTATATCTATCTACCTAAAATATGGCAAGAAGCCATTGAAAAGCTAAGAAGAGAAATGAGAGGGTCAGGCTCACGTTATTCCCAGGTTTCCCCAATAACTTTTCTCAGAAAATACCCAGACCTGCTCTACGGTGCCAAACTCTTGAAAGCTAGGTTAGTGAAGAAAGTGAATTCCTTCCTGTAGACTATCTGGAAGGACTCTACTTGCTCGGAACTCTTTGTACTTTTGTTGTTGTTGCTTCCTTTTTACTGTTGGCTCTCTGAGAAAACATTCCAAAATGTTACCACGTCAATAGCCAAGTCAGGCCTATGATGAGAACAGTGTGCTACATTTGTAATAGAAAAACAAGGTTGTAAACACTGCTTCAAAGATTTTATGTTGCTCTTGACTTAAGTGGGGAAAACGCTTGAAGCAGGCCTATGAAATACTCTAGCATAAAAGCTGCCTCGAATAGAACAATGGTTGGGTAGCACAGTTAGACCTGAATTAAGGGTCAAGATTGCTTCCCGTAAGAGTGTCTGACCTATAGCCAACACTGGGTAAATATACATGAAATGAATTAAGACCAGAAGAGACTTTTTTTCTCTCAATATACTGGTACCAATGGATAAAGATTACTTAGCACATTCTCTTTAACTGTGTGTTTTAGGTTTAGAGGCATTAGGAAGTTGAGTAGAGAGCAAGGTAGAACTTCTGTCAATAACCTGCTTATCAAAAGTTAGCCTTTCAGTTGTCTTATTCACACAAAATTGAAAATAAATCCTAAACAATCTCTGTGAGGCCAAAGGTTAACAATTTTGCCTTGAAAAAAAGGTTGCAGCACTCACATCTGGACAAAGTGGTGAAGATTACCTGAGTAGGCTGAATGTACTCAGGATATAAGTATTCCGGATTGTTCACTGTATGGGACATTTGATCTTTCTGTGCGTGGCACGTTGGAGGCATTCAACAAATGCTTGTTTACTAAAATTACAAAAGAAAGAGCACTATGTTGTGTTCAAAGGAAAACTACCAATTTAATATGCTTGGTGGTGTAGTTTTACTAGAGCAGATGGTTAAGGACAAGTGGAATAAACAAGGCAGTGTGTTGTAGGTGACATTGCTGTCAGGCAGGTAAGGAGTGTTCATTCGTATGTTAACTTCACCCCTTACCTGTAGTCTGACATCAATCAAGTTGGTTGGCTTTTCTAAGTCCATTTTCTTCTTTAAAATGTACATAATTTTACCTATATTGCAATGTCATTTGAGGATTAATTTAGATAAAATAAATCAGGGATGCTGGGATGGCTCAGTGGGTTGAGCACTTACCTTGTAGCCCCAGAGACCGAGAATTGAATCCCAGCCCCGGCCCATGTGGACATATATGCTGAACTGGGGTGTGCCTCCAGTTTGGTTCTCAATGGGGCAAGCTTCTTATGTGGGAGGCTGCCCGTTTGGCTCCCATCCTGGGCATGCCTCCCACGTGGAAAACCCCTGCCATTCCCACTTGGCACAGCCTCACACCCATCCATGGAATGAAACTATGTAGAAAACCAATGACATGAAGGTATGGAGACTGCTCTGGGCCCTCTCCCTTCTCTGTCTCTGTCTGTCTGTCTGTCTGTCTGTCTGTCTCTGTCAAAAAGCAATAAAAATAAATAAATAAATAAATTAGATACTTGATAAACTCCAGAGAGCCAGGGGATATTTAGACTATAGATTCTGACCCCCAAGGATAGGGCTAATAATTTCCAAGGGCTCACTAACTATACCACCTGGGATATTCCTGGCCAGCATTCATTGTGATTCACTAGTTCCTTTATGTACTTTTGCTAAATATTTTGCCTCTCACCTCTGCCTAAAATAATCATCATATTATGCTATGCAATAAATCAGTACATTTAATTATGACCTCAGGCCATCAAGGAAAGTGTAGAGTTACATTCAAAATGTTCTGAGAAGGAAGTCGGTAATACTTTTAAAGAGAGTCTTGATCCTCGTTGAATAAAAACATTTCACTGCAGATCAAGTGGCCAGTCATGATTTATGCGGACAATTCACTTGCTAGGATCCTGAAATCCCTGACGAGGTGAGATCAACAAAATGTTCTGGTAGTTGCTGTGCTTCATTAACTCTTGGAGAAGCTTATTCATAGGAAGAGCCCGGGCTTTGATTAAATGAAACTCTGTAAGCAAGAATGTTGTGTTGAGATGAACTAAGCATTGAAACACCCAGGCAAAGGCTCCTGAAAGCAGGACTGGAGCATGGGCTCAAATGAATGGCTTTGCCTACAGAGCAACACCAGCTGGGTGTTAGCTAACAGAGGGCCTCTTTAACTCCAGCAGGAAATCCTCCATCCAGAAGTACCCTGCTTCCAGACACTTCCAGGTAGCAGCCTGACTACGTCCTTTCTTCTCTTTTCTCCATGAAAAAGAGACCCAGAGCAGATTTTTCCCTCACAGCCTGAATTCATTAGATTTTTTTTTCTTCTTCCAACTATGCTGTGGTGGTTGAATTGCCCTCATTCATAAGTTGACTGCAGACCAAGAGAAAGAGACAGCAAGATCCAGCTATCACACCTAATAAAATGTGTCCACTGGAAATCAGGAGTGAAAATTAAATGAGAGATCCTAAATAAAAAGGTTCTGCAGGAACCTGCCCTGGAATACCAACACCTCTTACAGGTTTGTGGGGTGGGGGGAGAGGGGTAAAAATGCTTTGGGCTTACCATTAAAAAACAAAACAAAAAAAACTCTTCACTCTTGACCAATATTTCATTCCAGTTTTCAGCAGGGTTTTTTGTTTTTTGTTTTGTTTTTAGTTTTGCTTTTTGGTTTTTGTTTTTTTGTTTCGTTTTGTTTTTTGTTTTGTTTTTTTTCCCTCCAAACCAACCCCTTGCTCATGCATTTAAAAAAAAAAAAAAAAAAAGCAGAGAAGCTGGGATGGCTCAGTGGGGTAAGTGCTCGCTTTGCTGCGCAGTGCCCAAGGATCAAATTCCGGCCTCAGCTCCGGCCCAGGCAGACCCATGTGCTGAACTGGGGAGTGCCCCGAGTTCAGTTCTTGCCAGGGCCTATGTGGGAGGCTCCCGGCCCAGTTCCTGCCCTGTACAGCCCCGCGCCCACCTGTGGAGTGAAACTATATGGAAAACTAATGCTGGCAACTATGAAGACTGCTCTGGGCCCTCCCCCTTCTCTCTGTCTCTCTCTGTCTGTCTGTCTCTCTCTGTCAAAAACCAATAAAATAAATCTTAAAAAAAATAAATATAAAAAAGTGAATTGAGTTTAAAAGTGGATTAGATGCAAAGGTCTGCGAATCAGATTGGTTTCAGCCAGAGCCCCCCTCCCTTTGCTCTGAGCCACCTCTTCCCAGCACTGCTCACTAGCACTGTTCATAATTATCTGCTGTCGTGATGCTATTGCTTTTGGCAATAAACACTTAGCACATTGCTACTGTTTTTTGCCAAAACTCCATGCCCCACTCAGATTTATGGTCTAAAAGATGCAAGTATAACTTTCAAACCATAGCCCATTCCATAAAAGAAAGTGATTATATAAAAAGCCACCTCTCTTCCTACCCTCACCTCCCTCTTTTTCCCCAGATCTGAGTGAGACAAGTTGCAGAATGTACTAGAAATGAGAAGGCTTTATATGGTACAAAGAGCAGAGGCTTAATGGGATATGAGTTTGAAATCTGATTTGAGATCTATTTTTCCTGTCAGGATATTCTTTCCTTTGTTCTTCAAAAAAAAAAAAAGAAAGAAATAAACCAGGGGAAGCCGGGATGGCTCAGTGGGTTAAGTGCTCACTTTGCAGCGCTGGGGACTAAGGATCGAATCCTGGCCCCGGCCCGTGCGGAACCATATGCTGAACTGGGGAGTGCCCCCAGTTCAGTTCTCTCTCTGTCTCTGTATCTCTCTCTCTCTCTCTCTCTCTCTCTCTCTCTCTCTCTCTCTCTCTGTCAAAACCAATACAAAAATAAATAAATCTTAAAAAAAAAAACAAATAAACACAAAAAACCAAAGGCAAAATTATAAATAACATAGAACATTTCATGAACGTCAGATATTTCATCTTCTATTTGTGTCTTTTAGCACCTCTGTTCATCTTCTCCCAAGCAGTGTCTTATCCAAGTCAACCTGGCAGAGAACACAATAGGCTTTAGAATCAGACGTACCTGGGTACAAATTTATTAAACCTCTTTGGGGCTCAATTACATTATTATTGAATAAGTTAAAAGTTGACATAACTCAGAGTCCTAGGTCCTCAAGTAGTGCAACTCGGCAAACATGTTTGGAATGCCTAGTAATGCAAAATACTGAAGTTGGCATAGGAAATGACAAAAAAAAAAAAAAATACTTGGGCCCTGCCTTTACAGAATGCATAGTCTGGTGTGGAAGACAGATACACAAAAATAATTTTTAAAGATTGGATTCCAATAAATTTTAAAATAGAAATCGAAACAAGTGTCAAGGGAGTTATGTGGGAGAAGGAGATGAATTCCAGTTTGAGAAATGTAGGAGCTTTTCTTGAAGAAGGCATAGTTGAATTAAATCCTCAAGAATAGGTTTTGGGAATGACATGAGAAGCTTAATTAAGACCCAGCAGCTGAAGAATAAATAGTGCTTTTGGAGAATAGCACATAGAATATTGTGGTTATAATATAAGTTACAAGTTGAGAATGTATGCTGTAGTGGAAAATAAAATTATATAGTTGGATTTAAGTAGTTAAGGATTCACTTGGCAGCTTGAGAAATATGGAATTTTTTCTTGCAGTAGAAATTTATTATAGATCCTGAAGCAGAAGGGTCATGATTAGCCCCAAAACAAATCTGCTTGCAGAGTGGTCTATATAGATATAGCAATTCTAATGTATCAAAAGAAGAGGCATAAGGAGACGTATATAGAACACTCTGTAAGCAGATTTGTTTTCAAATCAGAGAAAAGCTGGTAGTAGGCTAGTCAATTACAAAAGAATTACTATAATTCAGGTCCACAGTAACACAGTAATAACCATCAAAAGATGATGAAGTGACAGAAGGAAGGAACAGATGGCAGGGACATTTAGGAGCAGAGACAACACAGCTTAGATTCTTCAAAAAGTATAGAGAGTTCCAAGGAAGGAAAAGTTGAAAATTAAACTATTTATCCTGGAAGATGCCATCAATGAAATGGCTAAGTGAAGAGTTTGGTTTGGGGCTTGCAACAGAACAAACAGTGCACGCCGACCTTTCCTGACTTTGGGCAGCTATAAACCATCAACACAAAACATGTCCCAACCTGTAGAGAATTTTTATGAGTTTGTTTGAACCAAACTGATGACAATTGCTGGGAAGCAAAATCTCAATAGATTGAGAAAATGCTCCAGAGAATGGCAGTTTGTCAGTTTGGTAATCTTCCTTACATCTCCTAAGGAGAATTACATAAAATCTATTAATAGTAGATTAAGTGGGCAGGAGAAAGCAAAGCAGGGAAATCTCTGGGGTTGGAGAAAAATTAAAATAGACACATACTTTTACGTTGGTGGGTACAGGAGAGTTAAAAATGAACATTTACTGCACAGAGATGATATTATATTTGGGAAACAAAGATACCAATGAAGGATTCTGTGGTTTCATACACTGGTGCAGGAGTTGAGCCTTGGGGAGTCTGAAAAAGATTACTCTGACATTTCAAAGGTATGTTATTTAGATGCAAAAAGACAATAGACAGGCTCACTTCAAGTAAAGATTGACCCCTGTCATGGAATCCATAGGCAATGACTGGTTTTTAGTTAGGAATTGTTATGTTCAGAGCATCCTATGAGGTTACTTTCAGTCTCTGAGTTTGTAAGACCCATCATACAGGCCTCCCCTGATCTTCTCAGATTTAGTATGTGGCCTCTTTTTCATCCATAAAACTGAAAGAACCGCAATTTCTCATCTGTAAGATAAACATCATAATTTATGTTGTGATTATGTCACTGAGTTGCTGTGAAAATTAGGTAACCCCATGAGTATAGCTGTATTTGTTTTTTAACTGACCAATCCATTATCAAGTGAGGAAACAATAAAACCATTCAATCCTGAGTTCTACCTGTAGAGACAACTCTATGTAGTTTGCATGGGGCTTCCCACACAATGGGCAAAACCCTGACCTATAATAAAATGAGTTGTTTAGGAAATAAATCTCTAGAAGATGTTCTCTAAATATCACATTTTTATGACTGACCCAGTGGTCTCTAACTTTTAAAGGCCAAGGTGTTCTGAATAGAATCAGTTTCACCTATGATTTTGACCAAAAAGTTTTCAAAATGAAAAAGGAGAACAAAGCCATTGTTATGGAAGCCTGAAAGGTCTTCATTTCCTGCAGTTGGCTCACATGTGGGACTTTAGGCTTTATTGAGCAGCTTAGGGTATGTACGAATAGTGCCAGGCACCAAAAGGGGTCTTGACTATGAAAGTGAATTAAATTTATTAACACAAATGCTACCAAACCTTCCTTACAAATACTAACAGTAGGTGAATCTGGGTAAAGGGTATTTTATGTTTAATCAAGACATCAAGTAGAGTTGGTACGTCTACACATCTGTGTCATCCATATGTGTCTTCATAGACTCATTAATGTTCTACATGATTAGAATCTCTGCTTGAGTGGCTGGAAATCCTGAGATTGGTAATAGAATCAGAGGGATAGACTTCAGAGAGCATATGATTTAGGCACCTGACTCTGTACTGGAAACTGGAAACAGCTGATCGAGAAAGGGATGTGTGAGGTGATGCTGCCCATAGACATCTAGTTAGGGCATTGAGACTCTTTGTCTTAAGTTTGATTACAATTTTATATACATAACATTTTCTTTCCACAGTTGAATGTATGTACGTATGTATGTATGTATGTATACATGCATGTATTCAGTGTGTTTATTTGTTTATTTATACCTCACCTTTATTTTAAAGATTTATTTTTTTATTATTTTTGACAGAGACAGAGAGCTACAGAGACAGAGAGAAGGGGGAGGGCTCAGAACAGTCTCCATAGTTGCACATCATTGGTTTTTCCACATAGTTTCATTCCACAGGTGGGCGCAGGGCTGCACAGGGCAGGAACTGGGCCAAGGTTTCACTCCAGTGAGAACCGAACTGGGAGCACTCCCCAGTTCAGCATATGGGTCTACACGGGCCGGGGCCAGGATTCGATCCTCGGTCCCTGGGGCTACAAAGTGAGCGCTTAACCCACTGAGCCATCCCAGCTTCTCCTCACCTTTATTTTAGAAGGAATAGGGTAGATTTAAAACTAGTACTAAGGGGTGATGCCGGGGTAGCTCAGCAGTTGCGTACTTGCCTTGCAATTGCAAGGTCTGGAATTTGATTCCTGACCCCACCTAGTATGAACTGTATACGCTGAACTGTGGCACAACTCATAACTGCTGAGATGAAATAGTGGTGAATATTCTTGCCTCCCATACAGAGAAGGCTCCCGGTTTGGTTCCGGCCCTGTGTGGCCCCACATCCACCTGTGTGGAATGAAACCATATCACATCTAACGGTGTACAACTATGGAGACTGCTCTTGGCCCTCCCTCCTTTTCTCTCTTTTGCCTTCTCTCAAACAATAAAATAATAAAAATCTAAAAAAAAAGAGCAAGTTTTTGTTTGTTGCTTGACAACTGCAAAAACATCAATAGCAACAACAAAACTCGTGTTAAGGGTAAAGTATAACGATGAGAAAATTGGAACAAAAAGAAAATAAATGTTGTGGACTAAATATGTACCATCAAAGTTCATGTCAAAATCAAGTCCCCCAATGTGATGGTATTTGGAGGTGGTACCTTTGGGAGGTAATTAGGTCATGAGGGTGAATCCTTCCTGAATGGGATTAGTGCCTTCATAAGAAGAGCAGTAATCTATGACTAAACTAGCTCATTCAACTTCTTTCTATGAAGATATAAAGAAAAGTAGGCAATCTGAAGCCTTAAAGAGGGTTTTCACCCAAACTTACCATACTGGATTTTTCATCTAGGACTTTCCAGCCTCCATAACTATGAGTAATATATTTCTGTTGTTTATAAGCCACCAAATCTCTGGTAATTTTTTATAGCCACCTGAGTTGACTAAGATAGTAAGAGAAAACAAATAATAAATCTGGAGATGGTACAAACAAAAACAAACCCTATATATTTTTGCAAGAGTTGCTACCTACTACTGGCTTTAGAATTCCTGATAGCCAAAATAAACATGAAAGCATGATCAACTCAGGATGCACATATTTCTGAGGGTAAGAATTGACCCAAGTTTCTGCTATGGATCTTGAAAGAGCAGTAACTTGGAATGGGGTGAACAATACCTTCATTGTAGATATTAAACAAAGTTCCATCTGATTGTGTGTGTGTGTGTGTGATAATTTTCCTCAATGAATGAAGGTCAACATGCTAAGACTGAGATACCATAATTCAGTGTGTATAAAGATCATTTTGAGCCAATTGATAAAATTGAAATTTCTACTATAAATAAAAAATGCTGTATCAAAGTTTAAGTCACTGTAGTTGATTGCTCTGTGGTCACATAAGAGAATATTTTTAATCCTTAAGAAATATACACTGAAATATTTAGGAGTGAAGGAACATGGTATATGCCACCGACGCTCATATGGGAAAAATAAAGATCAGATGATAATAAAGCAAATGGGACCCCATGATAACAATAGGTGAATCAAGGTAAAGGGCATTTGGATCTTCAATTTACTATTCTTCTTTTCGTTCTTTTTTTGCACCATTTCTAAGAGTTTGAAATTGTTTCCAAATGAAACATTTTTTAAAGAATACTTTTCAATGGAATTGAAATGCAAAGCTTGTTTTAAAAGAAGCACAAAACCCTAATTACCTGACAATCATTTCATGACATCGGAGTACATGAAATGATAATGACTGATTAAAACACCATCAGTAGAAAAAAGACCTCTTCTGAGAAGATTGTTGTCCCTATGATCCACACCTGGAGGGATAGCCATCTTGATAGACTGACCAAACATACTGGTCTAAACAGGACAAAAAACAACAGGACTGTCCCATTTCAAAAGGTATGTACGGTCATTCTCCTGACATCTTGAATTTAGCCCAGTGAGATTAATTAGGCTGGTCATACATACCTATTGAAACAGGACAGTGCTGTTGTTTTCTGTCCTGTTTAAAATGCTACATCTGGTCAGTATACATCTTCATCAGTGGAGAAAACATTTGGGAAAAATTGTGTAGAACTAGAGCTTAATCCTTCTAAATCAAAATCCAAGGGGAAACATCATTCACATAATCAAAAAATCAGGACTATTGATAATTTCCTGGTGGTAATAAAGTTGATATCAAACATGCTTATAAAAATTTGAAAAGTGCAAGGAAAAACATTGAAGAGAAGTAAATACAATAGTGCATTTAGGAAGTTATGAGAGTAACAAGTACTGTTTTGATTTATAAGTAAAAAATACTACTTTTCTCTCCCTGATGTGTTTGCTTAATTTATTCAGGACTATACTATATGTAATGAAATATAAAATCACTGAAAAAAATCACAACTATTGTAATAATATTACTTAGTCTTTAAAAGATTTTAATTTTTTGCTTTTATTATAAAACTGATAAACTTGAAATGCAGACATTTTAACATATAAAAACAATATTAAAACCACTCATAATCTTATTATTCAAATATTCCATATGCATATAAATTTAAAAAATAGAATTATTTTATGACATAGTTTTGAAATTTGCCTTTGTAAACTTGATACAAATTGCTTTCTTTAGAGATTTTTTTATTGTTTTTTTTGACAGAGACAGAGAGAAGGGGAAGGGCCCAGAGCACTCTCCTTAGTTGTATATCATCAGTTTTTGACATAGTTTCATTCCACACAGCTGGGCAGGGCCATGTTGGTCAGGAACTGGGCTGGAGGCCTCCAAAATGGGAGCCATGCCTCCTTGAGCCAAGGGCCAAACTAGGGGGCAAGAACCAAACTGGGGACTTCCCACATGGATCTGCACAGGCCAGGGCCAGGATTTGATTCTTGGTCCCTGGGGCTGCAAGGCAAGTGTTCAACTCACTGAGCCATCCCAACTTCCCCCATGAGTTGCTTTTTACAAAAGTTTATTCTTTAAATAGCTGGTGTGATTCTTAATTGTAACAGTCTATTACTATTTATTTTCTACAGTGTAAATTATTAGTTGAGCTATTTTTATGTGTAGGAAAAAAACCTTAGAAGATACATAATTATCTGGTAATTTTATAAATTTCATATGTAATTAATTTAAGGGGGAAAACTTTTCGAATTATTCAAGACGGCCATGAGGAAAGCCAATAAACTATAATTGACCCATTAACTTCTATGCTTCTGTTTAAACAAAATGGCTCGTGGGGGATGGGATTTTACCTTACTGAGATTTTTCCACCAGTAAAAGTTAAGTAACAGCAGTGCTGGCACAGTTAAATGCAATTCAAACTTTCTTATGAAACCTTTTCCAAGTGAACAGGAATTTCAGTTTTCAGTTTTCTTTACAGTCTGAATTTTTGGTAAATTTAAAAATTAGAAGCAAATAATAAATAGGAAATGAAAGCATAAATAGAGAGAACTAAATCCTAAAAGTTTAGTGAGTTCCCTGATTCCAGAATGCCTGGTTAATATATTGGGCAAAGCAAGATAGATTTCAAATAATCTATTATTTCTATCAGGGTTTTTAAATGCTTCATCTATGAAGGTTTAGGAAAAGAAAACAGTAAGACCCCTTTTTAGTTGGGGAATAATTACTAGCTTCTCAGACAACCCGGCTGTTCTTTAAAGCCAACCACGAATTTATGATTACAGTCATTTAAGGTGAAATGGGCTATTTGCTTTACAAGGAAGCCAAACTGGAAGAAACCAGATTGTGGGAATGTTTCTACAACACAATGTCATGCAATTTGGAAATAAAATGTATTCCAGAGGATTCAGAGAGGTATATTAGTTTGGGCTGAAAAAAAGGAAAAACAAGAAAAATTACTCTGGCCAGAGACAGAATTATGTGACTTTATTTTGGAGACAAATAATTTTCCTAATTACGTTTGAAAATCCCTGAGAAGGCGTTAGTGTTTACATATTCCGAATTCACTTTTCTTAATCTGATCTGCTCAGAAGCTATTCCGCAAAATTACCAAGCTTCCTTGCTGATTTTTTCTCTTAGACTGAAAAAGAGCTAGCAGAATGAAAAATTTTGAAAGAATTGATTTGTCTTGCTGTTTCCACTTTTCTCCAATCACATTTCCTATGAAATTCCATTTCTCTAAATAACATCAGAAGTCCTGCTGTAAGTCTGCCAATGCCTTGTGCCCTGGATCTCTGTTTACCATCAAAACATATTGTAGATCTTATAGTCCTAATACTAAAGTATAAATACAGGAATCAGCTTAATCAGAAACCTCATGCCTACTCAAGTTATGACTCACTAATGAGTCCTCTTGAAAAATAATATACCTTAATCAGCTAAAGTCCTTCAGAAACTTTTTGTTCCTAAGACTGTAAAGACTCTTTTTGTCCCGGGGTTCTAGCTTTGAACTAAATAGGTGACTACTACTTCATCCATGGGAACAACTAGATCCAAAAAAAAGCCTTTATATTTGAAGTCCTATTGTTGAATATTGGTACCCTAAAACTTGTAGGGAAATTACGTCTTTAATTTCACAGCTGAAGAACCCAAGTTCCAAGGAGATTTATTATATTGTTCAAGGTCAGTGACAGAGTGTTTGCCAGACTAGGTTTAGAATGCAGGTCTTTGACTTCCCTATCAAACAGACTTTCTTAACATCCTGCAGCCAAACTGGGGATTTCTAACAAGATCACAAAACATAGAGAATTAAAAGATTTTAATGTAAGACAATACAGATGTTTGGAATATAGCCTTCAAAATACTTTTCAATAATCCTTAGACTGAGTACATTCTTATTGGTCTGGAAAATATGCACCAATCTTAAATATGACGGTCTTCTCCATGACTAATACGTTAATTAAATTTACTATATTATCCAGTTTGATTTAGCCTTATGAAGTCTCTGAAATGATTAGTTTATAAAGTTTGCCGTATCAATTGCTTAATCAGAATAGCATATAGTTTCCTGATTGCTTCCTTCTTTATCCAGAGTAACTGGCCTAGAAAATGGATGCAACCATATGAATAATTTAAACAAATATATTTGTATGTTAACATTAATATTCAAGATCTTAGGTGAGAAATTGCTACTGTCCAATATTATAAAGCAAATCAATTATCCACTTCATGTGTAGATATAATAGAAAGGAATTTTTTGCTAATATACATATTTTAAGAAAAGATGATATATTTAATTCTCTTCTAGTTTTTACATATTTTACAAATAATGTTTAATAATAAAAGAAAAGGATGAAAGGAAGGAAGGGAGTAAAAGCTGCCTATAATCTATAACTTGAACACTACAACTGTCTAATTTTCATATTCTCTTGTCTATATGAATAGTTTGGTAGTTGTAAACATGCATAAATACCATTTTAATTTTATATCAAACATTAGACATTTTCTTATAGATATAGGCATTGTTGTAGTATTGTAATAATTTGGATGATTACTATGTTTAGAAACCCTTCATAATTCAGCAAATTGAAGAACATGGGTCATCTAAACCACTCTACTACTGCGAATTTTATTGTTTTCCAAGTTTTGCTGATGTAAATAATTTCAAAGTAAATATATTTGAGAAAGTATCATTTGCTCTTATGTAAGGTATAAATTTCTAGGAGATTAAAAATTGACCTATGAAGATGAAGAGTCTTGTATCTCCTAATACAATAGAACAAAGTACTTTTAAAAGAGGCTGTGCCCATTGATAATAAGGTAGACCATTCTTAAAATTCTTCAAAGAAAGGAATTTTCAAAAGTGGAAATGCTGGGATAGCTCAGTAGTTGAGTGCTTGCCTCACAATCACGAGGTCCAAGGTTGGATTCTGGCCCCAACCTGGGCAAACCAATATGTTGAACAGCAGTGCAACTGGTAACCACCAAGATGGCTCAGCAGTAAAGGTTCTTGTGTCCCATGGAAAAGGCACCTGTTTAAGTTCATAACTCATGTGGTCCCATATCCACTTGTGTGGAATGAAACTACGTTACAACTAATGATGTACAACTATGGAGACTGCTATGCACCCTCCCCTCTTCTCTCTCTCTCTCTCTGTCTCACTTTCTCTTAAAACAAAATTAATCTTTTTTAAAATCTTCAAAAGTGGCATAGATTATCATTTTAGGCACTTTCTGTTATAGGGATGGCAGTATATTTATGACTACATGACTCACTGATTATTTTCTACTTTTCACAAACAACATGAAATTAGAAAAAAAGAATGGATCATATCTGTCAAATCATATAATTTTGGGGAATCCGGGATGGTTCAGTGGGTTAAGTGCTCACTTTGCAGCACTGGGGACCGAGGATCGAATCCCGGCCCCGGCCCATGTGGACCCATGTGCTGAACTGGGGAGTTCCCCCCAGTTCAGTTCAGTTCTCTCTCTGTCTCTGTCTCTGTATCCTCTGTATCTCTCTCTCTCTCTCTCTCTCTCTCTCTCTCTCTGTCATAAAACAATGAAATAAATTAATAAGTAAATAAATACTTTCTCCTTGTCCTTAAAAAAAAGATTGCTCATTCAAATCATATAATTTCCAAACTTCTCATTACATTGGACATAGATATGGTGAAGGAAGTAAGGCAAAAAATAAAACACCTTTAGTATTCATCCTGATTAGGGATTATATTTTTCACAAAATGTAGAATGGATAATAAAGATAATGGATGTAACATAGTCTAAGTTGGTCTTATGTAGCTGATTGTCACATGAGAACAGTTTCAGCAAAATTAGAGATTTGATTGTAGCTCCTTCGAATTACAGCAAACAAGGGAGGCTGGGATGGCTCAGCAGGTCACGTGCTTGTTTTGCAGCCCTGGGGTCTGAAGATCGAGTCTCAGCCCCTACCCATGTGGACCCATATGCTGAACTGGGGTGTGCCTTCAGTTCAGTTCTTGCTGAGGCCCATGTGGTAGGCCCCCAGCCCAGTTCCTACCCTGTGCAGCATCATGACCACCTGTGGAGTGAAATTATATTGAAAACTAATGATTTGCAACTATGAAGACTGCTCTTGACATGCCCCCTTCTGTCTGTCTGTCTGTCTCTGTCAAAAAACAATAAAAATAAATCTTAAAAAAATACAGCAAACAGAAAAATTAAAGAAAATCAGGTACAGAAAAATTAGCTATAGTATATATGAAGATATTAGGTGAAGTCCTATCCTCAGTACATAATATCTAAATAGCTTTCTTTGCCCTTACATACATTGCAACATTGAATGCCTATGATATCATTCAAATTCTGAGCTACATTGTAAAAAAATTGTTTTAGTCTCCGGTTCACTAACCATAACCACCATGTAATTAGAGATCCAGGAATTGTGATTATGAGATCAGTGATCTACAATGTGACTTAGCCATGAAAAACTTTAGTTAAATAGTTATGGGGTTAAAAGAAAAAGACTGTATATGATACTAAGTTTTATGGAATTTGTTATCAATTGCAGTAAAGAATGAAAGTTTATTAAAAGTGGCATTTCAAGTGCACTAACAGGTATCTTCAATTTGCATCTAGACCAAAATTTGACTTCAAAACCAGCATATTTTGAAAGAACTCTACTAAAAATTAAACCAAGTTAAACAATTTTCTGATTATGTTAGCAATTTCAGTAAACATAGAAAAGGTAAACTAACATCATTTTATTTACCAAATTTCACCAATAGAAAGTAAAATTTTATTAAATCCATAAGAAAAGACAAAAAACTTGGGAGAAAAGGGATGGGGGAGGTAAGGGGAATCGCTTCTCAGCCTTTAGGCTAAGATCAAATGTAAAAATAAGGGGGGTGGGGAAAGCCGGGACGGCTCAGCGGGTTGAGCGCTCGCTTTGAGGCCATGAGGACCGAGGATCGAATCCCAGCTCCGGCCCAGGCAGGACCCACGTGCTGAACTGGGGAGTTCCCACAGTTTGGTTCTCTAACTGTCTCTGTCTCTATCTCTCTCTCTATCTGTCAAAAAGTAAAATAGAAATAACTATGCACTGAAGA
>PVKE010028994.1:0-20553 GCA_004027555.1 Craseonycteris thonglongyai | reverse complement strand
TGGGAGGAAAGATGCAGTCTCTAATTTTGGATTTTACTTCAAGTACATCCAGCTGGGGATGCCAGGATGGCTCAGTGAGTTGAATGCTTGTCTTGCAGCCCCGGGGTCTGAGGATTGAATACCAGCCCTGGCCTGTGAGAACCATATGCTGAACTGGGGTATGCCCCCAGTTCGATTCTCACCAGGGCAAGCTTCCCATATGGGAGCCCCCAGCTCACAGAGGCATGCCTCCCATGAGGGAGGCCCCAGGCCTAGTTCCTGCCCTGTGTGACCCTGCACCTGGAGTAAAAATATATCAAAAATTAATGACATACAACTATGGAGACATCTCTGGGCCCTCCCCCTTCTCTCTGTCTCTCTGTCTCTGTCAAAAAAAAAAATCCTGCTATGATCATTTTTCATGTGGAAAAAGGTGATTTGATGATTGCCGAACCAGCATAGCAATGCTGTTTTTAATGATAGAAAAGATCTCATCCATGATACTCCTGCTCTAGGTTTGTACTAATACAACTGGCTCCTATACTCATCTTACTCTTCATCGTTTATGTCAGCCATAAAACTGAGAGGCTACTGATATGCAAATCACTTAAAAAGTAACCAGACTTTGCAAAAGTGCACTAAATAGTTGTTAAAATGCTTTTTGTGGGGTCATTTTTTGTTTTTCTGCACAATTGGACCAGAGGCTAGTTTTAGGTAAAATGTCTTCAGATGTCCTGTTGCAGTCTTGATTGGACCTGTACAGTGGAGGGGGTTCATGTTTGAACAGTGAAAGCCTTGGCTTGTCTTTGGGGTATGGAAGGGAACGGCATGAGGTCACAGCCTCTGGTCAGATGCAGGGCCATTCTGCCACCGCAGTGGAACTTAGCCAGAACACACGAGTAAACCACATCTGAGCTCACTTTATCCCCGCAGCTTGTGTATCATTCTGCTTGCTTGCGTTTATTTGTTTTTCCAAAAAATCCGGGGGAAAACTAACATCTTCTGTTTAATCTGTAATATGAAGTTATGAAAAAAGTTTATTTTTCCCATTTAATTACTTCTTTACATGCATTTACAGTAATTAGACATCAGATGCAGCAGCTAAAGCAATTACTATATGTCATCTCAGAGAATTACAGTATAAACATACAGTAAATACTCAATAATCCATGACAAGCTACTTAAAAAGTAATAAGGAAATTTAATTTAAAACGAGGGAGCCGAGTTGCATGATGTACTTCAGAATGAAATGCCGACAATTTACAGGAGATTCCAGCTTTGAAAATCCACCACTATTAATTTACTACCTTTCACAGTGGGGGGTCATTGGCTAGCTCCCTACAAAATTAGCATTAACAATGTGTGATAAATACCCTCTTATAAAATGGAAGCTGCTCCTCTCCTCTCTCCCTTACCTCTGTTTTCCCCTTCTTGACATCTCTTCCCTTTCTCATGCACACACACTAAAAACCCAGGTGACAATGAAAGGCCATTAACCTGAGAGCCCAAAAGTTCAACTTGTAGTAACATCACAGGGGGGAACATACACTGATACTCTTGTCTTTTGCTTGTAAAGGTCTTTTTCTTCCCATATGACATGCTATCATAAAATACATAGGGTTTTTGGAACTCACTGGAGCTGAGTTCAAATCTCAGTTTATTACTGGGAAACCTTAGAGAAGTTTATTGACTTCCCAGCTAACATATCCATAAAGCAGGGGCATAACTGTGTATCAGTGTTGTCTGATATCATGTGAGCCACGTATCTACCTGGGGTAGACCGAGCCCTGAGAGAATAGCTGCTAGTCCTGTGTTATCCATTTATTTATCTAAATACATTTAGTAAGTGTGAAACATTTACTTTTTTCTATTTAGACATTTACAGCCTTCATAACTTCTTAGCATTATCACCTTGGTGTTTACCAACTGCTATATGATTCTCAAATTTTCCTCCACTCATTAAAAAAATGTAAGGTTAAAAGTTCCCCCAACACACACCCAAAAGTGAAAGCTAACACTATGTTCACCATTTGAAATCCATGTATGGCTTTACAAACTCTTGTTGAACTATACTTAGGTGGTCTCTCAGGAATACAGGGTCTTTTTCTTTCCCCAATTCCCACTGCCCTAATCAGACTTCCTTCACTGAATTATAACGAGAAGTGTGGAGAGGAGAGAGAACAGCAGTTTTGCAACAGAAGTCTGGATTTACCACTTCGACCTGCTGACTTTTAGAATAACGACTATACTTCTGGTAGCCTCACTTTTAAACCATTCGACAGTTATACCTAATTCAGAAGAACCAAGTGGGAAAATATCCTTCATTCCTTAATTCATCGTATTTTTATTAAAAGTCATTGTATTGCCTTATTCCACCCACCAGAGAGCCTACCATGTAGAAGCTTGAGTTTCTTCGTTCTCATGCACAAATTCTACCTTTTTATCAGATCAGCTTTTCTCAGCTTTTCTCAAAATGTATACCATGGAATGGTTGTTACAGGAAATGCTTTGCCAAAAAGGGGTCCCATAGTCAACTAGGTTTGGAGAATGTTACTTAATTCATTCCTTTCTTATTTCTAGTATAGTTAGGCATATAAAGGCACCAAAAGATCAATTTGAGAATGGCAAAACAACTGCTGGTGCTTATGGTATGTGCATTTTTATTCTGGTCATTGATAAATTATGCTCCAACTATATTAATTTATATTGCCACCGAAAGTTTAGGAATATAATCTTATAATAACGTGGAATATGTTTATGTCACAGAGTTGCCCTTCCTAACTCATGATTTTACCTTTGAATAAAACTGAGGCCAGAGAGGCAACTACTCATAAGACATAGTTCACAAAATGCATTCTGTTAAATCCCATAATGAACATGTTAGAACAGGTTTCTAAGGTTGAAATGATCAGTTATTGAGATCCTACTCAATGCGAATCATGATATGAGATACTTATTTTATACTTAATATTTTCCAAAGTTCTCTCATACAGTCCACTAATGCATTTCAATATTGACAAAGGTGACTCAGAGAAATGAAGATATTTGTTGGGAGTGGCACAGCATCAGTGGTGGTTAGACTTTCTGGCACTTTCTCTACGCTCATCTGCCTGCATCTTATTAGACAGTTGTGGTGCACACTCTGATGAACCGGGCAGCTACAATAGATGAATCAGAATGGGGCTTCAGATCACATTTATTTATATTAATATTCAATTATTCTATAATATGTCAATTCATTCAAGAAACTATAGCCCTATTCATCTATGGGGAATAGAAATAATGAGAAAATTGGTTCTTGGCCTTTATTTTCTATTTGTTTATAAGATCTCCTGTCTATCAGGGAAAAACCTCAGTCAATTAAAAAAGCTGATATGTGTTTCAGAAATGATTCTCTTCCAGCAGAGGGGTCAACCTCACCAGAATGTTCTGGGTACAGTCCCAGAAGACCAGGGCACTGCCCACTTCACTGCTGTCCATCTTCATAACTGTCTCTAGCCTCATCAATCATGGTACATGCAGTGCATCTACAGCCCCTCGCACTTTTTTTTTTATCAGAAGTTCCCTAGGTTTCACTTTTACCAAGTACATTAATTCAAAAATGGTCTAGTTATTTGAAACGGGTCAAAAATAGTGACAGAAATAAGATAGTTCCAAAGCTTCTCCATCCCTCCCCAGGGAGCTGATACAAAGTCTATAACACGGTTTCCAGGGCTCGGTCCTGTCCTGTTACACGTGTACTGAGAAATGGATTTCCCACCATTTCCCTGAGGGACAGTACTTCTGAATTCAATTCTCTGTGTGTCAGAACATTTTTTACCTACATTCCATCAGGATTCTCCACCCTCTCACATTTCAGCATTCCAGCCCATTATTTTTGGCTGTGGTTCTACCCTCTCTGCCAGGCTAAATAATCACAATCTCCTTCCTCTCCTCTCTTCATTGCCCTGCCTGCGGCTTCCCTTCGTTGTTCATTTTTTCTTGTGTTTTCATGGCCAGTGACTTTACTTCACTTTTGTAATAATGCAAGCCCACCAATCCCTCCATTTGCATATTTCCCAAATATATAAAAGATGTTTAAATTCTAGAATTTCATGATTTGGATTTGTTTAAAGAGTAGCTTCAGAAATAAAGCAATTGCATTCCTTAAATTATGGGAAGAGAAGCATTATAAATTCTTTAAAAAGAAAAATAAAAGAGGCTCATCCTTACTACTTTCAAATGCAAAACCATCTACAAGTGCAGGTATGCTTTCTCCCAGAATGAGTACAGAGAAAAGCCTATTCCTCTGGGAAAGATTTAGAAATACTTTTTAAGCTCTCTGAGGTCCTGTGGAGAATTATGATTACAACAAATCTGGAAAATGACTGTTGTTCCAGAATGCCTGCGAAAAGGTTTATTTCATGCCAAATAGCTTAGCTGATGTGGAATTAAATCAAAAGAGCCTTTGATTCTCTGAGGTTGAATAGTTCATTGTTACCTTTTGGCAAAGTGTGACGAGGTTCAGCAGACATAGTCCCCAGCTCTGTCACCCCTCGTCCCAGTGGTTACATTGTGTAAACAGGCATGTTGGCCATGTGGCTATATCTGAGGATTGAAACTATTTTGCGACTACCATGGGATGCCCAGAGCAATATTTTGGTACTCCTTTATCAGTTGGTAAATGTGCTGCCCCTTTAAACATTATTATTACCATATTATTATTGTCAACACTTAGTAAAGTGTAATGACAGAACCTACTTGCATTCTTCCTCCTTTATATTTCCTAGACTTTGATGCTTGTACACAGTAAAATAGTTAACATTTCTCCTAAGATAATGTTATCTCATTACATTTTGGTGAGTGGTCATTCAAAGACATTAGGCGTTCTAATTCTCAAGGTTCTCTCAAATTCAGGACGTATATATAATTCAATAGAACATAATAGCAAATTCCTAGTAAGGTCTCAATACTTGTCATTACCATACGTGAATCAAATGAGGTATTTGACCTATTCCAGAAGCATTCTTTAGCCAATGTTATAATTCCTTCTTTTCTCTTTCTCCTTTTCTCCATTGTTCCCTCCTCCTCCTCAGCATCCTCTTTCTCTTTGCCAGATCAGATAATTTAACTTAAAACTACAGTATTAAAAATGATATGTAACCCCTCAGACACACCACTACTGTCTTCACCCAAAGTCAACATTGTGACAAAAGGGCACCTATTACATCTAGCAACATATAAATTTCAAAAGCAAAACTACAATATTTATCTGATCAAATGGAATCCATTGGCTCTGTCTTAAAGACACTTTCTTTAAACACCAAATTCATAACTAAACAGTCCTTGGCTATAACGTACCTCATTTTATTAGTATCTACCAACTAGTAGCAGATTTACAAAAAGGACCAATGCAAAGATAAACAGAAAGCACTTTCAAGTTACTGAGTGCTCGGTGGTAGAAACTAGTGTAATTGTATATTCATACATTCTTTATAGTACTTTCCAACTTCTCTAAATTTTAGATTGGAAAAAAAAAAGTCATACATATTGGAAAGCACTATGCAACTGCATTATTAATTAGAAGATTATTTAATACAGGTGGAAATTCTTGGAATTAAAAGAGTAAGAATGTAAAATTAGAGGATGCCGGGATGGCTCAGTGGGTTGAGCACTCACATTGCAGCCCCGGGGTCTGAGGATCAAGTCTGGGACCCCGCCTGTGTGGACCCATATACTGAACTAGGGTGTGCCCTCCAGTTCAGCTCTTTCTGGGGCCTATGTGGGAAGTCCCTGGCCAAGTTCCTGCTCTGCTCAGCCCCTGCCCACCTGTGGAGTGAAACTGTATCGAAAACTAAAGACGTACAGCTATGGAGAATGCTCTAGGCCCTCCCCCTTCTCTTTCTCTCTCTCTCTCTCTCTGTCTCTCTATCTCTCTCTCTCTCTCTCTCTCTCTCTCTCTCTCTCTCTCTCTCTCTCTCTCTCTGTCTATATGTATGTATAAGGTATAGGAATGTTTAGGAACTTCTTGATTCTTGAAATGGGTAGTTTTACTCTAAAATTAATTTATTCTCATTTCAGAAAGATGGGTTTCTAAGTAGGAAAATCACAGCAATCTTCACATTTCATTACTTATGGCATTGTAAAATGCAGTAGACTTTCAGTTAATCAGCACCCATCCTGGATACATGTAGTATTATTTCTCCAATTGTTTTGTCCAGTTGCTTGAGGGTGACAGTTGATTGAGTTTTAGTTGACGGAGACTCTCCTGAATATCAAATATAGTTTCTGGTTTCCATCCCCATGGCAATTAGTTTGGAGATTAAAATTAAAAAAAAAAAAATCCAGCAATGACCCAAGGGCACAAAAACATTTCACCAGGGCGTCCCAGAACAACCTAGGCTTTAGCCACTAAATCATTAACATCCACTTACTTTGAAGTAAATTACAATTAGTCTAATTTAGAGACTTTACCTAAAATTTGCTCATTCTCTGCCCAAGAGAAAAACCCTGCAAAGGTAACCTGCAAGAGAGAAAAACCTAAAAACTTGTCTAAATATTCCAATACGAGAAACTTTTTTGCCTGTGGGGCTCACAAATGCATAATATGTTCACACACATCCCAACATGCCATGTGTAAAACAGAAAGGGCTGACTAAACTGCTCCTTCCTGATATAGATTATAAAAATAAATATTTCCAAAAAAATTGCCTATAACATATAACTTGGTTTCCAATGGCTTATTTCTCCTAAAGTTATATTTAGTAGTTGTAAACATAGACTTAAAACTTAAAATAACTTTTATAATTTCACATTGAGTTCAGATGAAGCTATAGAAGTCACATGCTTGTAGCTAATACTTCATCTAAAAATATTCAGTGGTTCCTTTCAAGCGACAGGGTGGTGGATGGGGTGGTGTGTGTGTTTGTGTGTGTGTCAGAGACAGAGATAGAGAGAAAGAATTACTTTATTATTTTTTTTAATGAAGAGACTAGATACATATTCTGGTAATTCTGAGGCATGCATTCTAATTATTATTTCAAGCTTACCCTTTCTCTTAGTAAGTTGGAGCTCTAATTACAGGCAGAGAAGCATATAGTCAATATTGTAGAATATTTATGCAAAATACTACTCTTAGCATTTATCAGCTAAAGCATAATGCCTTGCAGAGTTTATATAGCAATTTCCAAAAGGAATTACTCACTTTGGCCTTTCCTTTCTTGTTCAATATGTATAATGTCTGATGAGGGTACAATTTTATTTTCAAAAACTGTAAATCTCTGTTGATAATTCAGTCAATTCTACCATCCACACTGTGTAACAGAAAAAAAAAAAGTACAAGTATTAGTCCATGAGCGATCACTTTTCTTGGGAAAATCTCTGACTTCTCTGGACAAGCAATTCACAGATCTCCCTAATCACAAACTTTATTGTATTCTTGAGAATTAAGGACATTTAATATTTTCTCCCGAGACAAAATTCATACAAGGAATTTCTTCTATAGTGTATATTTTTAAAACACAGAAGCCAAGGGGTAATACTAATTTCTGAATTATTTCATGAGGACTTTTCTCATTTCCCGTCCTAAAAAAAAAACAAACAACAACAAAAAAACATATAAAAGTGCATACAATCTCCAAAAGAAAAAAGAAAGATCTTAATTGTGTAAAGGTTTTACGAGCACCTAACATTCTTTATTACTGGATACGAGAGATGCTATATGTTTAACACAGAAATTTCAGATGTTGTTTAATTTCTGACTTACAGAATATTCTTAGCAATGAACTAGCTACTCTCTCATTCTCTCTTTACATATGTATGCCTATGTATTTAAATGCAGTTTTTATAAATACATACAGTTTGGACTATGATTACATATACTAAATATAAATTGTGGCAACAGTACTGATTATACTAGTGTCTACTGAAGAGTTAATGGGAGTGTTACTTAATCCGCTTATATCAGAATCACTGAAGCACTTATAAAATATGCAAAGTAACAACCACATTCTAGATCAAATACATCAGATTCTCTGAGACCAGAATTTGACATTTCATTTTTAACAAGTTTCTTTATTTTTATGTCTACATCAATTTGAAGAACACTAGTACATGGATTTGCTGTTGCATAAGCAGTCACAAAAAAATATGAACATTTTAATTTTCTGCCATATCATAAGCATTTGGTCTCACCTTTTGTTCCACTTTGTCCTTCATTACCAGAGACTGAATTGATACCTTTAAAATCTCCTTATACCTTCCTCAAGTACATGGCCTTAAAAGTGCATTGGCCAGCTAAGTTATAGCAAATAGTTGTAAAAAAAATAAAATTAAACACCGGTCATATTTTTCCATTTGAAGAAATTTATTTCATGTAAATATTGAGAAAAAAACAGCTCAGATTATATCTAATCAAATAAAAAGCTATTTAAGTGCAAAGGGTTAAGTTATAATTGCTCTAGGAGCAGCGATGTTGAGGTTCGCTGGAATTTGTAGATTTATGTTCTAAGCATAATGCTGAGATAACAGTTTTGCTTTGGGATGAATATATAAATGCCTGTAAGATAAGGATTTCTACCTTCCTGAGGATCATATTAGAAATGAATTGAGGCTTAGAGTGCAATTACAGCATTAAGTCTCAAACCACTGTATAGTTAGAAACTGCCAGAAAAGTTTGTCAATTTACACTGTGGGCTCTGGGCCAAATTTCTGTATTGTCCATCGTATTAGAAGGTAACATTGCTGACAAGAGCCATTTTCCAAAGCCGATTTGTCAACATCACAGACCCTGAATTGCTTGCATTGATTAGTATGATGTCAGGCCCCAGTGTTTTGGTTTTGTGCTTCTGTGAATATCCTGGAGGCATTGAGGAAACATATAGCATATTTCCTTGTTATATTTGTGTGTGTGTGTGTGCATTGCTTTTCTTAATACACAGATGTACCCAAATCTGTAATGTCAGCAGTCAAGTATGTAATTATGTGATATCTTCCTAGGGAGTCCCATAATATATATGTGAGTATATATTTGAAGCAGTTGAGGACTCTCCCTATACAGGTTTCCTTGGATTTATGGAATAGTGTAAGAGAGAGCTTGCAAAGAAGCTACTCTGATTTGAGAGTTTGTCCGCTGTTAGAACCTGTTACCCCTAAAACTAATTACAGTGATTACTTGGAATTTGAACTTAATCCACTCCATTCAAGTTACAAAATGTTCGAGTTCCAAGACAAGAGTGGGTGTTCAGATAAAGATCCGGGGTTGTACAGTCGATATTCCCACATGAACAATGTGTTGGTGTTCGGATTCCAAAGCAGTGTTCGGATTCCAAGGAAAAACTTTGCTTGATTTTTTTGTTTGGATTCCAAGTTGTTCAAGTTTTCGGGCATTCAGATTCCACAGTAGCACTTTGTATGGGTCTTTAAGTATGCTTCAGTCTTTTTATTTTAGAATCAATCAACTACAACTCCATTCTGTACATGTGTGCAAGTCTAAATTATAATAATTATACTAAAAACACCTCAAAAAGCAAAAAAAATTCTTGATTAAACTCTGAACACTTACTGAATGCCTGCTATGTAACTAGTGCACTATGGAATACAAAATATATATGATCAAGTTGCTGTCTTCAAGTAGCATTAAATTAAGTTTGGAAAGAAAACCCCAAAAAATATGCCTCTTAGAGCAGAATTATAAAGCCTTTTGGGAGAAGGGTACTACTGATCCTCTAAACACAATTTGACTACAATTGTTTCTAAGGCAGTAAAATGAGTAATTTATTCCATACAATTGTGCTGGCAAGATAGTGAGGTTCTAAAGAAAGAACTTGAGAGCCAGATTGATTGGATTAAAATCACTTAATATTTTACTTAAGTTACTTAATTTTTCTCTGTCTTGTTTCTAACTTCTTCCTCTACAATATGGGTTTAATAATAGCACTCACTTCTTAGGGTTGTTACAGAATTAAATGAGAAGTATCGACAGGCATAAAGGTATATAGATATACAAATATAACTACTTAGAAAAGTTAGAAATATTCCTAGAAGATAAGGAATTGTGTATATATTTATATTTATGTTTTTTAACAGACAAGCATAGAAAGTGCTATGAGCTAGTCTGAAATCAGGTTCAGTAAATATTCATTTGTGATCATTTTGATAAAAATTCTTAGCTTCCACAAAGAATTCTTTATATGGAATTATCAATCTAAATTAACTAAAAGACCTTGTCATTAAATTTACCCATTCATCTAAATTTTCAAGATAAATAGTAGACTCTGACCATATTAGGTCAGATACTAGACAATATTAACTACAGTTTTAAAAATATATGTAGCTGGATTAGAAGATGCAAAAGAAACATCTAAGTATTATTCCATTTTTTTTCAAGGTCTTTTCAGAAATTCTTTAGTCCTTCTGATGCTTATTATACATTAATTTGTTTTGTTTGTTTTATTAAAAATTTTACATATAAATTTTTTTTTCTGAGATGCAGGTTTTCCTTTTTTCATCTTTAACAACTCAATAATATGAAAAGAAATGACATTCCAGGTTTATTACTTCAATCTTACTTCAGTAAAAGTTGTTACTTATCAAGAAATACCAGTTTGAATGTGGTATTAAATTATGTATCTATATCAGGGCTTTTTTTCTCTCTTAAACACATTATAATATATAATAGTCCCTACTAAAGAAAATAAACAAACACACAAAGAGGATTTATTGCCGCACATATTTATAAAGAATAGCAAGTGGGAAGGCTTCAGGTGAAGCTTTATTCAGGGGGCTTCAGGCAATGCTTTAAAATCTCAGTTTCTATCCTGACTAAACCCAGTTTACCTCCACATATTTATTGCATTCCCTAGAGTATCTTCCCTCATAGTAATGACCATCAGCATCTCTTGGCACTAAATCCTGTGGGATTCAACAAATACAATAGAAAATATAACATACCCAACACACATCCAGATTCTTAGCCCAAGCTGCCCTACAGAAGCTCTAACTTCCAGGCTCCATTTACCTGCCGGTACCCAAATCAATCATTGTAAGGAAGGAAATTTAACATGCTGACGGCAATAGTCTTATGTTATGTCATCTACCCATAAAACAGATAGTAATGTTTAAGTGGGGCAGATGTGGATCCCCCAGTAAATACAGAGTCTATTTTAAAAAGGAACAAATCTATAAAAGAACACTGGACATACTGTCAAGAGCAAAGATCCATTTGTAATACATTATCAAATACAGAAGACCTCATAGGCACAATCCCTTCCCTTCAGTTTGCTGTTGCTTTGTAATTTTATTCAATTTAGTAAATAAGAATAGAGTGCCTACTAGGTTTGAAATTTAAATAGATGTTGAGAAAAAAAGCAAAGATAAATAAAATATAATCTTGTCCTTAAATTCAGGACTTAAGAAGGAAAAATACACATATATAATATACATATTAAAATATACATACCGGTATGTATAAATAGGTATGTATGCATTTAACACAATGATTCTCAAACTGTGTTGCATTTCACCGTAGAATAATACTTTTGTAAACTGCAATAAAATTAATTAATAGTAAATATCACACACTTGGAGACAAATAATTATCAAATTGTTATTAAACTTTCTAAATGCTGTCACATAATTCTGTACTTACTTATTCAGTACTTATAAAACATTCACAGACTGGGTCCTATACACAGATCACTCTTTGCAAAGCGTATGTTTACAAATATGTATTGAATTCTCTCGATGTTTATAAACAATGCTAATCAGACAATATAATGGTGGCAAAGGGGTGAAATCTGTGAAATCTACTTGGCAAAAAAAAATTAATTATGTATTTATAAGGTGACCATCAGATGTTAGCAACTTTCTTTCTTTTTTTTTTAATAAAGGGACAGATCATTAATCGTTTACGCTTTAAAGACCATGTGGTTCTTGTTCCAACTATTCAACTTTCGGGGCCCTAGTCTAGGTCTTCAGTTGTAGGAGGTAAAACACCCAACACCAAATGGTCTAAAAAAGAACAAGGAATATCCTAACTCTGGTTACTGAAAATCCAGAGGCTAGCTGCAAGTGATGGTCTATCCAGGGGCTAAAACTCTGTTATCAGAATGAGTTCTCTTCTGTGTCTCAGTTCTGAATTTTACTACATTATTGTCAGTCTAAGGTAGGGGGAACAGGTAGGTTCCTGGTTCATGTCATTTCTACTATCACAGTACCATTAGAAGTGAGAGAACTCTATAGACAGAAATCGTTTCACCATACAGGATGTAGCTACGCCACATGTATGTCCCTGAACCAATCATTGTGTCCAGAGAAAATGTATGCTCTCACTGAACAAATCTTTCTCTTTTATTTACATTTGGACCCCAAGACGACAGCAAATGCATCTGAACACACAAGTTTAAGAGTCAGGCAAGCTGGGCACATAATGCGATGCATGGGTGATGTGATGTGGAGTTGTACATCAGGAAACTATCTAATTGTTACCAACCAATGTCACCCCATTAAATTTAACAATAAAATATACCGGTAATAATATTAAAAAAGAAAAAGAGTCAGGCAGGGGTTTATTCCTCAGGAAATAAAAAAATTAGGGTAGTTTTGCCAAAACTAGGGTAAAGGGGATAGTGGGAGACCAAAAGGGGTAAGGTAATGTCCATAAAAGAAAAGAAAGATCATAAATCAAGAGATATCACAAGATCAGATTAAGTTTCCTATGTCACTATTGTCAGTATATAAGGAAGTGATCATCCATGGCTAATGAGATGCCCAGCTTTGGTTATCACTAGAAGGCTGTAACTGGAACAAAAAGAAAGGGCGATATGTGGGTGGGCAGTGGACATGAAGGAACAAATATTTCCTGCACAAAGCATGGACAACAGAAACACACGCATTCCACTGACTGTGCTTATCCTGCTAGAGTGAACACACATTTTGGTATCACATATGGATTTAAATCTTGGTTATGCAAATTAAGAGTTTCATAAACTTGAACAAATTTGTTTTTTTCTTTCCTGAGCTTCAGTTCCTTTACCTTAGAATAGAGATAATTCTTTTGTGGAGGTGTATGAGGAATAAATACACATTAAGTACTCCAAAATAACAATGGCTACTCTCTATGATCTGGCTGAAACCATAGTTTTATTTCTTAGGAGTCAAAGAAAATGCTCTTGGGAGAGAAGCTTGGGTGAAGACAAGAGCAGGACCTTGAAAAGAAAATAAATTTTGATTCCATTCTTTTTAGATAGGAGTAATAAGGAACGATTTTTGAGCTAGAAAGTGACATAATACAATTAATATCTTAGGGAGGCTTTCTGACAATGAGTGACTCATGAAGAACTGAGCAAGAAAGGCCTGGCCAAACAGTTCTCTTCAGGTAAGTCCACAATCAATATTTGCAAATGTTTATCATGAAAATAGAGTTATTTTAAGTTAACATGCCATATATTGTATTCGACATTTCTCAATATTCTACAAAATACAAATATATTAATGCAGGATCCTTACATAATACAAGTAGCAGAAAAAAACCTTTTCTGGCAAACGAGCGAGAAACTGAATGACCTTTCCCTTCTATTAGCAAGAACTAACACTCCAAAGTGGCATCAGTGAGAAAGAAATGAGAATGGGAGATGACCACAAAAAGGAAGGTTTATTAGGTATTTCCTGTAAATGGTATCATGTTTGCTTTCTTTCAAACGTGGGAGTAATTATAAAATGCCATGTTTGATGTCAGAAAATGTTGAGAAAGTTTAAAATAAAGGAAGCCAACATAACACAGAAACCATCTCTTATTATTAATATAGTGATGGTCCTTGATTCTGTGAGCGTTGGACCCAACATTACCTTTTTATTTTCCTAAACTGGTATATACTCAGTGTTTAATGGATTTCTAGTATTTTATTCACATATGCTTCAATCACCAGAGGGAGGCATTTACCAGCCCAATAAGTTCGCATCTATTTTTCTCTGTCTCTATTTTTCCCTTTCTTTCTCTGTCCATGAGCGGTTCTTTGAAACATGACAGATTACAAGTCACCACAACACCGTTATTGTGGAAAGCTCAGTTATGTAGACGCATGTATAACATAATTATTTTCTATATAATTTGATTTTAACCGAATCCTAATTCCTTTATGTAAGTATGTATGAAGACGGCGTTCTGGCCAACAAAAGTATATGCATGTGTCTTCATAACTACAGGTGCCAGCAGAACCATAAATCTTATTTTACAGATTGGGTGTTTAAGAGAGAGATAGAGACTAAGTGATTGCCTAAGGTCATAGGCTAAATCTGTCTCCTAGGAGGTTTGTTACTTCTGCCTGCAATCATTCAATCCACTTTGATGTTGGAAACTGTAGAGTTGGATTCTTTATCTCCTACACTACGTCTTCAGGCAGTGTGAGATTCTGACAGGTGACAAAACTATATTTAAGTGATAGCTCTCTTCTTCGAATATCGGAGGAAACTAGAATTAAAAAAAAAAATTTTTTCCATTAAAGTTCATGGTTGAGTAGCCAGGGAGGACTACACAGGCAAGAGACAGGGAGAGAGAGAGACTGAAGACGGGGTAGGTGGTGGTTAGAGAAGAAGAAGAAGAGGAGGAGGAGGAGGAGGAGGAGGAGGAGGAGGAGGAGGAGGAGGAGGGAGAGAGAGGAAGGAAGTGAGAGGGAGGGGAGGGGTAGGAGGATGAGGAGGAGAGGAAGAAGAGGAACAAAGGAGGGAAGGAGGGAGGAAGGAAAGAAGAAAGGAAAGTTTAATTTTACACTGGAAATTCTTGGGATGCCAGGATAATTCAACAGGTTGAGCAACCTTGAGTCAGAGATTTAATCTCAGCCCCAGCCTGTGCAAACTCATATACTGGACTGCTAAACAACTGATAACCACCAGAGAAGGTGGCTCAGCAGAGAAAGTTCTTGCCTCCCATGCATAAGGCCCCAGTTTGGTTCTCACCCAGAGGGGCCCCACATCCACCTGTGTGAAATGAAACTGTCACAACTAATGATGTACAACTATGGAGACTGCTCTGGGCAGTCTCTTTGTCTCTCTTTCTCTCATCTTCTCTCAACAATAAATCTTCAACAACAACAAAAATCCATTGGAAATTTTTTTTTTTAATTTTATAAAAGTGGGTCTAATCACAATATTCAAATAACTAAACATGCTCAGATATGGCATTCGCTATTGTTCATGGATTGTATTTAAAAACTAACATGAAAATCTCAAGACATCGGGATGCCAGGATGGCTCAGTGGGTTAAGCACTCACTTTGCAGCCCCGGTGTCTGGGGTCAAATCCCAGCCCCGGCCTGTGTGGACTCATATGCTGAATTAGGGCACGGCCCCCAGTTCGCTTCTCACCAGGGTGAGCTTCTCATGTGGGAGGTCCCTATTTTGGCTCCCAGCTCATGGGACATGCCTCCCATGTGGGAGGATCCACCCAGTTCCTGCCCTGTGCCGTCCCTACCCCCCACCCCCGGCCAACCTATGTGGAATGAAACTATGTCAGAAACTGATGACATGCAACTATGGAGACTGCTCTGGGCCCTCCCCTTCTCTCTGTCTCTCTCTCTCTGTCAAAGCAATAAAATAAATCTTTTAAAAAATCTGAATGCACATCTCTTTATTTGGACAAAACCTTTGTGTTAACTTGCTTTGTGCTTATACTCTGTTGTGCTTTGTGATGAGTGTAGCTGATAGATGCTTTAATATAGTTCCAGAATAATCAATCCATGTTTCCTTGTTTGAATACACTGTGCCCTCTAGCCAAAGATCAAGCACTCTCGAGTCGAAGACTAATATTGATGATAATTATATCTCTACATGTTTGTAACCCTTCGCATTTCACAAAGCACATTTACATAATTTATCTCATTTGGCCTCCATAATTGAATTAGTTGCTTTTATGTTATTCCTCCATTAAACACAGAGATTCAGGCTCTTGAAGGTTAAGTGTCCTGCCTGAAGCTTCCCAACTAGTTATTTTAATCATTGAGGGAGCAGTTATTTAATCACATCCTAAAAGATCATCAACATGAGACCCACTATCGTTTTATATTCACTATGAAAAAATAATCTATTACAATTATAAGATATTATCAACTTTACAGTGTATCCCAATTACAGTGATCATAAAAATGTTAAAGAAAGTATATCTAAAATGAATGCAATGTGGTGAGTTATTGTGCCATTCTGGCACTGGATTCCTGGTCTTTACCACACAGCTTTTCTAAAAAGTCATCTCCATGGACCATTTCCTTCTTCTTGTAATTTTTTTATTATTCAGTTCCCCAAAATCTGGCACCTGCCACTCACAGGCCTCCCTTTTTAGCAGTTACTAGTGCCCACACAAATGAACCTGTCTTTTTTTTTTCAACACACACACCTCATAAAATTAAACCTTCAGCATTAGCACCCTTATTGCTTGTTTGCCTTGTACTATTCCACCTCTTCAACTTTCTTGAATAGTCTCTTTTAATTCCCAACTCAATATTTCTAAAACTGACGTCATTATCTCTTTCTTAACAACAACAATAACAAGCAAACAAATAATAAAGCTCATTCCTGACATGTAAATTTTATATAAACGATATAGTTCCTCCGTTGATCTGTTTGGAGCACAGTGGATAATGCTTTTATTAAAAATAATACAATTACTTCAAAGTGGGCTCCTAAAATAAAGCACTAGTGAGGTCATTCCAGAAGACAAAATGTATGCATTAATTTGCACAAAGATATCCACTGTGGGCCTAGTTCCCTCCCCCTTCCCCGCTGAATAGGACTTTTAGTATTATATTAATATAATATTATGGTGTATCAGTCCTGTATTTGGAGAAACATGGAAATTCCTCCCACATTAGTCCTATTAAGTCCCAATTAAATAAGAATAACCATCTCTATTATAACCAAACGGATTGATTTGCTATTCCTGTGTATATACAGTTTTATAGGTTATATAAAAGTGACCTGATATAAGTTCTTGTCCACCATGGACATCCTATCTTTCATCACACAATTTTTAATTTTGTTCTTTTATCACTTTTCACTTTATTTATTTGTTCTTTAATTGTCTCTCTTAAATACAGTTGCACTACGACTCAATACATGGATATCTCAGTTGCTTTTGTAGCCCCTGCACATAAACAATGCCTGACAAAAGTATTCAGTGTTTGACTGCATACATTATTAAAACCTCTGGTATAAGAAAACATTATTGCGCTGACCAGAAAACAAAACATTTATCACTTCTTATTCTTCAATACACTGCAAAACTGTTCATTTCATTGTTGGAAATCCATACCAGTGTATGCCTGGTTTCTAGACAGCACTGAACTGCAGTACCTAAAACCTCAAAGTTTTGAGCAATAAATGAGATTTTTTTCCTTCTTTCTTTTTGTGAACTCATTATTGCACAGTAGAACCTGCAAAGCATATCTGACAACAATGGAAACATGTTTTCCTATAGCTCATAGAGCAAAAATGCTATGACACCTATTTAAAATTATCAAGTTTCTTTTCCTTTCAACTTTTAATACTGTACTATCTCTTCATTAAATTTTAAAGTTTAATATTTTATATATTTGGATTTTGCTACACATACTTTTTCTATTTATTAATTTTACCAGTAGTATCAGTGTTCAGCAAATTAGGGTTTGCTAAATAGAGTTACACCATATTTATAAGTCTGTATTTCTTGGTCCTGATGTTTAATTCACTGCTTTTACTAGTATATTTCCAAGTAGAAGATTTAATATATACATATTAAACTATACCACATGGTGTCTTGTTCACAAAATCTTTCATTAACTCTATTCCCCAGTAATGAATATTTTACCAATTTATTACATAAAACATCCCTGACCATTATTACTTAGATAATCATTTCAGAAATTTTGTCAAATATACAAAGCAGAAGAAAAGCCCCCAAACAAACAATAAACAAACAAAAATAACCCTTACTTCTCCATTAGAATATTCAATTCTTCTGTTCTCAGATAATCCATATAATTCACTTATATATTATATTTTCTAATAAGTATTTTGTAATTTAGGGGGTTATAACATACTCGTACCTTATCCATTAAACATGGTTATTTGCTAAAAGTAGATCTCTTTCTGAATAAAGGAACATTTGTTTTGCATGGATCACAAACCCTAGTTATGGCCTAGAAAAGATCTGACTTTCACATCTCTGAAAACTCTTACATGCAAGTACACTTGCTACCATGGTTTAACTACCTATATATTCCTGCCCCACTAGATTTACTAACTTCCTAGTAATCGGTTATGGAAAAAGAGAGACTAACCATTTATTGTCCATTTGTTTCTAATATTTGATGTTACCCAACTCCAAGGGAAATTTATTTCAAAAGTGAAATTTGAGGAGGAGAAAATAGTTTGGGACACAGGACATACCAGGCAGGGGCAGGTTACTCAAATGCATAAAACCCCAACATGGGAACCAGAATACCAAGTTTGCAGGGCCAGGCAGACTGATATTGCCAACTACTGCCATGATATTTTATTAATGAATTGTCCATTGATTAAAACCCCACATTAGAAGTCTCCTTGATTCATTTTCCAGTTACATTTAGTATGTGCACTGATGGTAGGAATACTTAATGAGAGCAATGTCAAGTTCATAACAGAGAAAAGCTTAGACCCAGGTGTGAGAATGAACAGCAGCTTAGCTTTGGGGAGACTTTGTAGGAGATAATATGAGTACAAGTCTCCATTCTGTAGTTATTCTGTATATTCATAACCTTACAGTAATGGCAACCAAAAGGTAATTGATGTAGTACAGCTGTCTTGTGTATGCTTTTGTCTTTATATTACATTTCTCTTGTAACTCTAAAAACTTACTCTCTCCCTCTGTTCCACACTCTTGTTACTCCCTCTTTCACTATTTGTATTCACACTCTATACTGAAGATTCCTATGGGAAATCAAAGACAAAATCAAGAATTGCAAAACTTTGATCAATGTAATTTGAGTAGTTATTGTAAAATAATATAATGATAATCATATCATAAAATACTAAGAGCCAGTAGAGGGGTTTGTAATGGTTATAAACAAGCAGATGCAGAAAATAAGTAAGTTCAATGGTGAAAGGGACTTTAATTATTTTATTCAGTACCTACACACTACTAGGCTTATAGTAAATGGTCAGTATTAGCTGATCAGATGAATGAAGCCAAACATAAGATGAAAGATGGTTCGTTTGGATGTGTTCGAAGGAGCTTACCTAAAGACTGATTATATTGGTTCAGGAAAGCATTTCTGAAGCACATAGTAGATGCTGGACACCACCCTGTACCCTGTATTTATAAATATGAATAAGCATGGGTTCTCCATGGAACTTGTACTCTACTTTAAAGCATTTTTCTTATATTTATTTTTTTCAGTGCTATAATACAGGTATATAGTTCCTATGAATATAAACAGTACTTTAAGCCCAAACTAACTCAATTGAGACATGACTGGACATAGAAATGGAAACAAAGAGGACTAATTAGGAAAAGGCACCCTAAAAAAAAGTTTAAAAGGGAGCTGTAATTGAAATTTCAAGCTAAAATAAAAGAGTGAAGAGATGTTGCTTATTCAAGAAAATCTGCCCTAATATTTCCTTTATACAAATATATCAACTGCCCCCAAAACTCCTAATGTTGAGTTTCTTTTCTTCACTACTCTTACAATGACCCTTTTTCAAAATTGTTTACCTTTTTCATTAGACTGTAAGTTGTATAAAGGCATGGGTCACATCAGCCTTATTCATTATCTGACGCCTTGCATATAACAAGGAGTAGGAGCTGCAAAAATATTCATAGGAATGCTGGAAGGAAGCATGAAGAAGCAAGAAAATAAAAGGATACAAATTAAACAAGATACCATTAGGAATGGCTTCGAGGAACTTGGACAAGGTGGTAAGGAAACCAAAACCGTGCTATTAAACCCATTTAACCCTAAATATAGAATATCTTTGGGAAATTGCTGGCTCTATTTAAATAAAAAGGAAAACTAAAAGTGTTCAGAAAAGAAGATTGGATTGAAAGTAAATTGAATGGAATATAATCTCAGCTGTGTGTCTTGATCAATTAACCTGGCATCTCTACTTCTCTATATCCTCAGACATGAAGGTAACATCATGCCTCCCTCCCATAGTGGTGGGAAGAATGAATGACATGGCATTCAGGAAGTTCTGCCCTGTGAAGAATTAGGCAGTAGCCGCTAGAGAGAAAAAAATGAAAAATCTACTATGTGCAAGCTACAAGGAGGAATACTTTTATCTGCCCTAAGGAAGAAGCTTCCAGAAACCTGAGTTGCAAGATTGTGCTACCTCAGGAGATGCAGACATAGCACCATGAGCTGTTGGGGCTTATGGATGGCAGACTATCAAGGGTATTTAAAAGTCGGCCACATTAACATAGTAGTAATTGCATTAATCAGGGGTGGCGAACCTTTTGGCGACTGAGTGCCAAAGTTTATGAAATAAGAGTATACTCGCTTGACTCGCGTGCCAACCCACGGAGTGAGATAGAAGTATCAATTATTTTTATGTCTATAAGAGGCATAGGATGTTTTTATAACAAAAAACAATA
>PVKE010028993.1:0-20553 GCA_004027555.1 Craseonycteris thonglongyai | reverse complement strand
AAAAAAAAAAAAAAAAAAAAAAAAAAAAAAAATCTCTCAGATTGGTGAAACACAAGCAGATACTCTCTTGGTCTTAGTTTCCCTTGGAGATGTCTGCCCTAGAACCCTCTATCCTGCTACTCCCAAGTACACTAGTTTTTGAGGCCTGCAAAACAGTTGTTGTCTTGGGAGTCTGCCTTCTCACATTGAAATCTCCGTTTCCTGGATTTTATGTTTTTATCACCCTGTGTATTCCCTCCTTTTCCTGGGTCACATTCTCCAGTAGGTTTCTGAGAAAAGGTGCAGGGGAGATAACTTTTCTGTGAACTTCCCTGTCTGAAAAGGTCTTATTTTATCCTCACAGTTGATTGAAAGATTGAATACAAAATTCTAAGTTAAAAATCATTTTCCATTTGAATTTGGAAGGCATTATACTATTTTTTGTAGCTTCTAGTATTAGTATTGAAATGGCAAATGCCATTATAATTTCCACTTCTTGTATGGAATCTATTTTATCTCTTTGAAAAATTATATTGAAGTATAATATAAAATTATAGAAACAAATCATGTCTAGCTCAGTGAATCATCACAAATGAACATACTCATGTAACTATTGCCTAGGACAAGAGATAAATATTACCAGTACCTTAGAAGCCCCCTGTATTTCTAATAATCCTTCCCCAAAGGTAACTATTTACTTGACTTTTAAAGCCATATATTGTATTTACCCATATTAAAATTTTATGTACATTAAATTATAACAAACATTTTAAAACAATTTGAACTGGACAATGAGGAAAATATTAAGAGCTTGTAGGGTGCTGTTGAAGTTGTATATTTAGTGGGTGTAGCTTTAAATCTTTGATTCTCAACTTCAGCTGTATGGTAGAAGTACTTATGGAACTTTTAATGCCTAAGTCATATCTCAGACCAGTTATATCAGAATCTCTAGGGATGGGATTCAAGCATTTTAAAAGCTCCCATCTGATTGCAATATGCAGCTAAGGCTGAGAATCACTGCTATATAAAAGCATGTGTTGGAAAAGGAAAAAAACACCCCTTTCAATAAATCACGGAAAGAACTGCTAATTAAGCTTAAAGAAAGTAGGAGGAAGGAATATAAGTACAGCAAAATTAATAACATGGGAGAAGTACAGTAGAGAGGATTAAAAGAACCATAAATTGGAATTTTGAAAAAAAAATAAGAATAATGTTGATAAACTCCTGGCAAGATTGACCAAGAAAAGAAAGAGAGAAGGCATTAATAATCAATGTCAGAAATAGAAGAGGGCTTTGCTGCAGATCTTGCAGATATTTTTTTTCCTCTAGAACAGTACTGTATGAACAAACTTATGGGAATAAATTTGAACATGGAACAGATGGAATGGAATAATTAAAAAAAACTATATAGTACAACTTACCAAACTGAGACAAAAGAAATAGGACATCTGAATAGTCCTATAACTAATTTTTAAATAACATAATTTAAAATTTCCCACAAAGATAACTCTAGGCCCAGGTAGCTTCACTGGTAATTTATACCATTTTTAAGAAAGAAAAAATATTAACCAACTCTTCTAGAAAACAAAAAAAGAGGGACTACTCCTCAATTCATTCTATGAATTTAGCACAACCTGACAAGAATATTATGAGAAATGAATTTACAAGTCAGTCTCGCTCATGAAGGTGGAAGCAAAAATCTGCCAATAATATAAAAAGAGTATATTCTGACTCAGTTGGATTTATTCTGGGAATTGCAGGATGTACTTAGCATCAGAAAATCAATCAGTATAATTTACATTAATTGCATGAAAGGGGAAAATATCATCTTAGTTAACAGGGGAAAGTATTAATATCATTCATTTCAAAATCTTAGGAGGCTCCTGGGATAGCTCAGTGATTGAGCGCTTGCCTCGCAATCGCAAGATCTGGGGTTTGTTTTCCGGCCCCAGCCTGTGCAGACTCCCATGCTGACTGCAGCGCAGCTGGTAACCACTGGGATGGCTCTGCGGTGAAGGTTCTTGCCTCCCATGCGGGAGGCCCCCCAATTTGGTCCTTGCCCCTTGTAGCCCTACATCCACCTGTGTGGAATGTCACAGTTAATGATGTACAACTATGGAGACTGCTCTGGGTTCTCCCCTGTTCTCTCTCTCTCTTTCTCTCACCTTCTCTCAAAATAATAAAATAGGGGAAGCCGGGGTTAAGCGCTCACTTTGCAGCCCCAGGGACTGAGGATCAAATCCCAGCCCCAGCCTGTGCGGACCCATTTGCTGAACTGGGGAGTGCCCCCAGTTTGGTTCTCACCGGGGTGAGACCCTGGCCCAGTTCCTGCCCTGTGCAGCCCCGTGCCCACCTGTGGAATGAAACTATGTGGCAAAACCGATGATGTGCAACTATGGAGACTGTTCTGGGCCCTCCCCCTTCTCTCTGTCTCTGTATCTCTCTCTCTCTCTCTCTCTCTCTCTCTCTATCAAAAACAGTAAAAATAAATGTTTAAAAAAAAAATAATAATAAAATCTTTAAAAAAATAATAAAATAAAAATCTTACGAAACCAAGAATGGAAAGAAACTTCTTTATTTTTTAATTTTTCTGGGGGGATGTAAGTATAATTTTTAAAAAATTTTTATTTTTCAATTACAGTTGACATAACTTACATCAGTAATTATATAATATTATTAATATATTAGTTTCAGGTGTACAACATAGTGATTAGACCTCTATATAACTTACAAAGTTATTTACCCAGTGAGCCTAGTACCCACTTGGCACTGTACATCATTATTACAACATAATTGACTATATTCTCTGTGCTGTACTTTTCATCCCCATGACTATTTTGTGACTGCCAATTTGTACTTCCCAATCCCTTTACCTTTTTTACCCTGCCTCCCCCACACCCCTCCCATCTGACAACCATCAGTTTGTTCTCTGTATCTGTGAGTCTGTTTCTGTTAAGTTTGTTCATTTTTTTTTTGTTTTTAGATTCCAAAAATAAGTAAAATCATGTGGTATTTGTCTTTCTATGTCTGACTTTTTTCGCTTAGCATGATACCCTCTAGGTCGGGGTGGCGAACCTATGGCACGCGTGCCCAAAGTGGCATGCGGAGCAATTATTTCGGCACACGGAGCTGTGAATACCATTTAAAAAATTATTGTTTATGCTCTTATAGACATAAAAATAATCGATACCTCTACCTTACTCGATGGGTTGGCATGCGAGTCGAGCGAGTATACTCTTTATTTCATAAACTTTGGCACTCAGTCGCCAAAAGGTTCGCCACCCCTGCTCTAGGTTAATTCATTTGTTGCAAATGGTAAGATTTCTTTTTCTTATGGCTGAATAAATTTCATTGTATTTATGTACCACATCTTCTTTAGCCATTCATCCATTGCTGGACATGTAGTTGCCTTCATATCTTGGCTATTGTAAATAATGCTACAGTGAACATTTGAATGCACATATCCTTTGAAGTAGTGTTTTGGATTTCTTTATATAAATACCCAGAAGTGGGATTACTGGGTCCTCCTTTGTCTCTTGTTATAGCCTTTGTTTTGAAGTCTGGCTTGTGTGTGATAATTATTGCTACCCCAGCTGTTTTTTTTCTTTTTTTTATAAAAAACTTTTTTATCCTTTTAGTTTCATTCTATGTGTGTCTTTTCAGCTGAAGTGAGTCTCTTGTAGGCAGTGTATATAAGGGCCTTGTTTTCTTATCCATTCAGCCACCTTATGTCTTTTGATTGAAGCATTTAATCTATTTAAAGTAATTGTTGATAGATAATATAGTTATTACCATTTTATCATTCTTTTTTTTTCTTCTTCTTAAAAAAAAATCCATTTAATATTTTTTACAATCCTGGGTTGGTGGTGGCACTTTTTTAGCATTTTCTTGTCTAGGAAGCTCTTTTATCTGTCTTTCAATTCTAAATGATAGCTTGGACTGTGCCCTGCCCATGTTTTTATTATAACACTTCATCACCCCTTAATGCAGTTATTTAATGGTCTAGATCAGCAGTGTCCAGCCTTTTTTGCTTCCCATACGGGAAGAAGAAGAATGTCTTGGACCAAATGTAAAATATACTAACACTAACAATAGCTAATGAGGTTAAAAAAACATTGCAAAAAAATCTCATAATGTTTTAAGAAAGTTTATGAATTTGTATTGGGCTGCATTCAAAGCTGTCCGAGGCTTCATGTGGCCTGTGGGCTGCAGGTTGGACAAACTTGGTCTACTAGAGCTTAAGATCAGACATTGAGACATAGACAGACCTTGACACAGAAAGATGAACAGGGCCAGTTAGAGGCCTCTCCTACAAGATTTAAATTGAGTTCTGAGAGCCTGAAACAGTTATCTCAGCCCTGGCTATACCTTATAACTACCTGAGAAGATTAAAATAAGCAGCAGCCTTGTCCCACCTCGAGATGCTGACTTAATTGGTCTGGTGTGGGAGCTGATTGTTGTGATATTTGAAATGCTATCCAGTGTTTGTTTTATTCAGCTGGCATTGAAAAACCCTGAGTTAGCTGAAAGTTGTGTGAATTCAGGAGCTGGGCAATATTGTATTCATTCATGTGCAAGCTAAAGTATAGGAAGTCAGATGGGAAAGAAGGTCATTTGTAATCACTGAGGGGATGTGGCCATGGCCTCCTGGCAGCTTCATGATTCCACTGCCCACAAGAGCTGGCTGCTTTGGAGCGCAAAGAGAACCCCATAGTTATTCCCCACAAACCATCCAGTGAACACCTAGATAGCCGTCATGGGGGATTTGAATTCTAGTTGTAATTATTTTACATTACACAGGAACCATTTTTAAGTTTCACTTTTTTTCTTACCATTTCATGTGTCCCTCTTCCCCTTTGTTGAATAGTGTATGCAGAACTGTATCCTAGAGCAATTCTCTCAGAAAAGGTCTGAGAAAGAATTTGATACTTATTAGGGACCTTTTCAGTCTGAAGATGAGAGAGGCTTTAGTTTGTAACATTGTCTTCTATTTCTTTGTTTCTTCTAATTCTATTTGCTTTAATTCTGGACTTCTCTGATAGATGAATAAGGGAGATTCTGGATCTCGCCTCTATTTCTTAACTCTCATTTTCCCTTTGCACTGTATTCTAGGTGAGCTTCTCAGCAATATTTTTCAGCTCATTAATTTAATCCAAAAATAAGTTTAATCCACACTCATCTCATGAGTCTAATGAGTTTTTTTTGTTGTTGTTTTTTAAATAAATCTTATTTATTTATTTACTTTTATTTTGAACTGAACTGGGGACCTCACCGCATTCGGGAAACACACCCCAGTTCAGCATATGGGTCCACACAGGCCGGAGGCGGGATTCGATCCTCAGTCCCCAGGGCTTCAAAGCAAGCGCTTAACCCGCTGAGCCATCCCGGCTTCCCCTAATGAGTTTTTAATGGCTTTAATGCATTTTATTCCTAATACATTTTTTTCTAATAGCCTATTTTGCTTTTGTGAATTCATTTTCCTTTCATATTCATTTGTGAGATTATTTATATTTTATTTTATTTTGAAGTCTTGATGCTATTGATAACTGTTTTCTCATATGTTTGGGTTTGGTTTTTGGTTTTGTTTTTTTCTTTTATTTGTAGTTTGGTACCTCTCTTTCACAGTATTGGTTTTTCTCAACATGTCTCATGTTTTGGTTACATTGCATATTCCACATTTGCCTGTGTGTGAACACCATTTCTGTCTGTTACAGCCTCCAATGAGTGTGGAATGGGGGCAGAATGTGCTGCTGGCTGGGTGGGTTACACTGTTAGTCTTGTCTTCTGAATGATCTCTCTGGCCTCAGGACCAGAACTCACTGCCTTAGCTGCTATCTTCCATTGCTCAGCACAGACAGGAACTGGGGAGGAAGCCATCTGGCGTGCGCACTCTGGATGCTACTTCTGCCAACATTCTGTCACTTCCTCAGAGCCTCCTCCCTCCTTGTACCCATTGACTCTGGGATTGGAACTCCATTTTTTACTTTTTAACCCTCTCCAATCTGTCTTCTATCCAGCTAACGTATTTTTCGCTTCATAAAATGCAAGTTTTCTGCCTGGACCCACTCTCCTTCCATGCAGTCCCTGCTTTCTGATCTGGCTGCAGGCTTCCCCACGGCATCATTAAGGTCCCCAATGTGCACTCTTTTTTGCAGTATTTGCTCCATAAGACGCACACACTTTTCCCTCCACTTTTTTGGGGCGGGAAAAGTGTGTCTTATGGAGCAAAAAATACAATAAATTGTTTTTGAGGGCAACTAGTACATCGATGTTGCCAAATCCAAAGGTATCCAACTGACTAATCATCCAAGGGACTCTTCTTGCCCCTGACTTCATACTCCCCAAGGCCTCTCTTTGGCCTCCCTTGCTGAACAACCTTTTCTGTTCAACCTGTCACTGTCAGTATTCTTTCAGAGCTTGATCCTGGCCATCTTCTCACTCTGCATTCTCTGATTGAACTCTGCCATCCCCGCCTTCAGCATAACATGCCCAGAGTGAACTTTCTGATCCTTCCTCACCAGTCTTCTTCACATCCCTAACTGGCAACATCATGCTGCCAGTCCAAGTCACTGCACCTTCACTCCCACCCCAGTCCAAACCACTACAATCTTGCCTGGACTCTCTCAGTTGATTTTGGAACCTCTAAAATCCACAAAAAGTCAGAGGAGGCCTATAAAATCATGGGTGAGTTTGGGTCTGCGTACTTATGTCATATCCAGTCCCTTCCCATTGCATCTATAATAAACACCAGGATCTTGTGGGAAATGGCCTGTGCTCCACTCTCCATATTCATCTTACGCTTCTCTTTGTGTTCTCTTTGTCATTTCTTTGTGTTTCCTCTATATGGCCACCTTGTATTTCAAAAGCACCAAGCTCTTTCCCACCTCAAAGCATTTGTATTTTTCTTTTCTCTGGAACACTCTCTCCTTACCCTTTGCCTGTATACTTTTATTTATTGCTTGTTTTTTTCCCCCAACAACAACCAATTTTCTGACACCAACCAGCTTCAATTCAGTTCTGACACTACCCAGAGTTGGCACAGACCCCAAGGTGAAGTGCTCAGTCTGAAAAGACTGCCTCCACTTTGTATACATCAATCCCAAATGGGGTCCTCAGGCTATCCACACTTCTTCTGGGCCAACTACAAATTTGGGGGTTCCCATGATGTAAGGAAGCGACACGAGAGATCGAGTGGCTTATCAAATGTGATTTATTGGGGGTGGGGGGCTCCCAGACGACATTCTTCAGTCCCAGGAAAAAGATGGGGGCCGAAGAATTCGCACCCCGGGAAGGGAGGGAGCAACTTTTATAGGGTTCTGGGGTCAGTGAGAGGCAGATCAGGTGGCCAACGGAAGTCCCGCCTTCGAAAGTTCCCAGGCAGGTTACAGCCGCTTGGAAAGTCCCCTTTGCCACATCCTATTTGCACGGAGTCCCGAGGCCCACCGACCTTACACATGATACCTCCCTTCAGATGAACAGTTTGCTAGAATGTCTCACAGAACTCAGGAAAACACTATGCTTAAAATTAGCTTTATTATAAAAAATGCAACTCGGGTACAGCCAAATGAAAGAGATGTATAGGGCAAGAAATGGGGGTGGGATGAGAACACAGAGCGCCCTTGCCCTCCTGCACGACCCCCTGCCAGCACATCTGTGTGTCCACCAACCCAGGAGCAGCCCAAACCTCCTGACTGCGTGTTTTTTTCAAGGTTTCATCACATAGTCACAGTTGATTAAATCAGTGGCCTTTGCCTGATTGAGCTCAATCTCCAGCCCCTTTTCCCTCAAATCATGGTTGGTTTTTCTGGCAACCAGCCCCCATCCTGAAGCTCTTTAGGTCTTTCTCTCCCATAAGACACATTAGCATATGAAAGACACTCCAGAATTACATCTCAATAAGCCTGTTACAAAAAGTAGTTCATTCAGGCTCAGAAAATCTGTCATTTTTTATTATACCCTTCTGAATTGTATAAATTACTTTGTACAAAAAACTAGTAAAGGGGAAGCTGGGATGGCTCAGCAGGTTAAGCGCTCGCTTTGCAGCCCTGGGGATTGAGGATCCAATCCCGGCCTGGCCTGTGCGGACCCAGATGCTGAATTGGGGTGTGCTTCCCATGTGAGAGGTCCCCAGTTTAGTTCTCCCACCCCCCCTCCCCCACCCCCAGTTCAGCCCCTGGCTTGAGGGGTTGTGCCTTCCATGCAGGAGGCCCCCAGCCCAGGTCCTGCCCTGTGCAGCCCCTGCCCACTTGTGTGAAACAAGACCATGTTGAAAACTGATGATGTACAACTATGGAGACTGCTCTGGGCCCTCCTCCTCTCTGTCTGTCAAAAACAATAAACTAAATCTTTATTAAAAAAAATAACTAGTAAAGCTATATTTTTAATGTTTTTAATAAAAATAAAAATAACTTTATGTCTTTTTAATGCTGAGTAATATTACATTGTAAAGATAAGCCACGATTTATTTATCCATTTATTTCTTGATGGACATTTGGGTTGTCTCCAGTTTGGGGCTGTTACAAATAAAGCTGTTTTGAGCATTTGTGTTTCTAAAAAGGTGTGTGTGGGGCCACTTCTATTGCTCAGGAAATGTCAAGGGTTTTTAAGAGCTCTGTGCTGGGAACTCAGGTCAAAGACCAAGTATATTTTTTATTCTACCACAGTTATTCTTCAAATCTTGGTACAGTGTCACTTTCTCTAAGATTCCATCCTAGAACCGCAAACCTAAACTGTCTCTCCTTGTTCTTCTCTCCCATAGAACCATACTTTTTTTCATGGTATGTATCATTATTTATTTATTTATTTTTACGTAATATGTGTCCACATTTAGAATAAGCTTCAAGAGAGCAGGGACACTGTCTCCCTTTTTCACCCATTCACACACACACATCTTTAACATCTAGCACGTAGTCATGCTGAAATATATATGGAAGGTAAACTAGACTTTCAGAAGTGCAGGGTCATGAGGAATCATTGGCATCACCCTCTCTGAGGGAGAAAAGCTGGTGGTGCTGGTTGGTGGCTTGCTTTCAAGGGGATGCAGGAGCCATATGCTACTTAGTAGTTGCAGTTAGCAGGTGTGTTCTGTTCTTGGACTGTCTGCTGAATGAGATGACCCTGTTGCCAAGTACCAACCCAGTGAGGATTATCAGGTCTGCTGATTGGTGGAAGACTGAATGACATCAGCATTTATCGGGAGCATCTTTAAGGACCACAGAATCTTGTGTAATAAACAAGGACAGATGGTGTTTTCATCACTTCATCCTTTTGAAGGTGGAACCTTTGGAAAATAATCCAGAACTTTGGTTTTTCTGGATTTTGTTTTAAGAACTGGGAATGGTGAGCTTTTAGCTGAGAATAGAATCCTTTTCAGGAGCATGGAAAAAAAAAAATTTTCCCAGAGCAAGTTAATCAGTCCCAAAAGAACTTACATGAAACATATAAGGGGAGGAAGAAAGGAATCTGGACAGTCCTCAGCACTGAAGAACAGCTCATATAATATAGAAAAGAAAATTAGATGGAAGAAGGGGTGGTCGTAAATGATACAAATGAAAAAATTAGTGTGAGAGGAGTTGGAAAACATAATTCAGACTCAACCACAGTGAAGTAATCTCTAGATCCTTCTGTTAAGCCCCGTTTGTGTCTTAATGAGATGCTTTTCCAGGTTCCAGTAGGAACCTTATGGATAAGGAGAGAGAGAATAAGACCCACTTGCTTGCTTGCTCTCATAATCAAATGAGTAATGTATGTAGAAGGACTTTGAGTCTGTGAGTGATGCACTTAGTGTGGTTAGGATGATGGCTATTATTAGAGGGGGAGAGACAGACTAACACTGAAGCATTTGAGTGAGGATAGAAAGCAGAAACAGGTGATGTCATACCACCTGGCCAAAGGGGGAAATGTCATGGGAATTCCTAATAGGCAAGCTATGTTTTCATAATATTAGATTATCCTATGTAATTTTTGCTGAGACTCTTGTCAAATTGATAGTAGACATTTGACAAATCCATGACTTGTTGACCATTTCATTTTCTGGAAGGTAGAAGTAGTACGGGGTCCTGCCACTCTGGATCTAATTCTGACCAGAATTGTGAAATGCAAAAATACCAAGAACTTGGGAAGAAGCAGCAGTGTCTCTGTGAGGTTAGGACCAGGCCAAGAAATGCATAAGTGTTTAGGAGGGCTAGGTTCGTAAGCGCCAGAAAAGAAGACAGTTTTTTAATAACCTCACCCTCCAGAAGGAAAGTTCAAGACACTCAAAAAATATTCTAGCTGTATATTTATAGTTAAGCTGTGAGAAATAGTTTATCTGAGCTTTTAGACAAATTGTAAGTTTTAAAAATACATATACAAAAGATGGAAAGAAATAGAATCAAGGCATGGATTTTTGACAAGTCCTAGGAAAGTACAAACTTCTGATAGGCAGGGAAAAGTTTAGAACCAAAAGTCCAAAGGATTCTTGCTTTCTCCTTAGGTACAGAGCTGGCAGGAAGTAAGGGACCCTTAGCCTGCAGTCAGTGACCTCGAGTTGAAAGATAAACTTATTTAAGAATGATCTTTGAATGACATTGGCAAAATGTTAATAATTGTCAAGATTAAGTAATTGGGCATATAAGAATTCACTGGATTATTCTATTTCTGTGTATGTTTGAAAATTTTCATGATGTGTTTCTTTAAAGTGCATTTGTATTGAAAAAAAAAACATTTGGTAAGAAGGACTAATAGGATGAACACTGCGTCACAGCCCCTCCTGTTACCAAATTAGTGGTAGGAAAAAAAGAAGGGAGGGATATCGGCAAGAGCCACCTTTTTTGACATGACTTGTAAATTCTTTGTTGTATTATCCTAGGAGAAGGCATGCAGGTATGAGCTGTGAGGGACAATCACTGAATGTTGGTATACTGTTTGTGCCACTTCTTAAAGCTGGAACAGGTGGAAGGAACTGGGTTGATATTCTCAACAGGTGTTGAAGACTGAAGCCCCACCCAGACCTGGGGGGAAAGGGACACAGACCTTCTGAGCTGAGGTGTTTTGCAGCTCCTTGTTGAGAGGGTAGTCTCAAGAGAAGCCTCTGAGTGACCCCAGAGGGCTCACTTGTGAGGCCAGCCCTCTAGTCAGCTGCATCAGCAGTGCCTTGACCAACTTAGAAGCCAGTCTCCTCTGCTTCATGTCCTTCCATGTGGATTTGCTGCCTCCTTGTGTTTATCTAGTGGAATGAGAGGAACAAAAATCAGGATTATGCATGGACACCAAGAAACTGAGGTTACTCTTCTCAGATTCCTTTACTGCTTCTTCCTGTTCTCCCCAACTTCTCAATGTTGGGGTACCCCCTAGGACATTCTTAATGCATTTGTATTCAATCCTTTGGTGACCTCATCCAGACTGATTACTTTAAATGACATATGTACAGTGATGACTCCTCAATGCAATCTCCAACCCAGACCTGTCACCCAGCCTCCAGGTTCATGTACGGTATCTACCAGTAGCATCTCCACTTGGCTGTCAAGTAGATATCTCAGCATGTCCAAACCTAAACTTCTAATCTTGCACATACTCACTGAGAGCCTTCCCTATTTAGGTTGATGGCAGGTCCCTCAGTCCAAAAACCTTGATTTCTCTCTTCCATAACCTATATCCCATCAGAAATCCTGTTGACTCGAACTTCAAACTATGGCCATATTCCAGAGAGCTTTTCACACCTGTGCTACTACCACCCCGGTCTTAGCCACTATAATTTCTCACCTAGACTACTGGTTTCCCTATTTCTGCTGTTGCAGCCTTAATGGTCTCCATAGCATAAGTTAAATCATGACTTCTCTATTCAAATACCTACATTGGTTCCTCCTCTCACTCAGTAAAATCCAACATCCTTATAATGCCTATAGGGCATGAACTGGCCTCCCCTTACATCTCTGCCTTTATCTCTGGCCTAACTCACCCCACTCTAGCCACACTGGCCTTCTAGGGTCCCTCAGGTAATCCTAGGCACTTCTTGTCTCAGCCTTTGCCCTGGCTCACCCCATTGCTCAGGTGTATTTCTGTAGACATCCACGGTACCACCTCTCACACCTTCAAGTCTTTGCTCACATGCCACCTTCTCACGGTCCATGTGACCATCCTGCTTTAGGGTACTGCTGGCCACTCAGAACCCCTTTACCCTCATCACCTCTTCTTTCTGTAGCATTTACTGCCTTCTGACATGGTCCAGAATTTGCTTTTCTGCTTTTTTATTTTGTTCACTGTTTGTCTCCACCTGCTGCAATGTAAACTCCATGGGAACTGGCCTTTTGTTCTGTTCATCAATCTATTCCATGAGCCTAGAACAGGACCTGGCCCAATAAGGTATTGATAAGAAGGAAAATAGACTCAGGGAGAAGGAAGGACCAGCAGCCAAGAGGCCCAGCAAGATAGGAACTGAGGGTTTACCACTTAGTAGTGACCTTGGGGCCCCTTCTCTTCCATCCGGTGCTCATTGGAGGTATTCTGCACTGTTATGCATCTCGGGGAAGTGACAGGATGTCAGAGCCTTGGGGTTTCTGTTTCTGAAAAGGCAGATGTTCAGTCACCCAAACATCGTAGTGCCTTTCTCCATGAGCCTGGGAGGCTGGCCTTGGGGTCAACGCTTGGGTGCACTGAGGCTGAGGCTGCCCTTCAGGAAGCTGCCCCATCAGCAAACGCACAGTTGGGCAAGAAAGTACCTGACTCTAGGAGCCAACAGCCTCTTGTCTGTGTGTAATAATGCTCTGTAGCAAGCCCCCTTTACAAGTTCTTAAGTGAAAATGCCAGTTTTAAAATTACTTAAGCAATTATCTCAGAGATATATTTTGTGAGGCTCATTAGTCCTTTTAATGAGAAGTCAGTTATTCTCTGCTGTCACAGTAGCTTTTCAAACCCTTCAGTGCCTGCTTTAGAATTGAGAGAAAGTTGAAATCATTTGTAGTTATTCCACTACTGGGAGTTAGTCCCTCCTAATACTTTTAAGAAAGTTGTTGGCTTGAGTTTGATTATTTGTGTGTGTGTGTGTTTGTGTGTATGTGTGTGTGTGTGTGTGTGTGTGTGTGTGTAAAATGCATGTGGGGATGCCAGGATAGTTGAACAGGTTGAGCACTTGCCTTGCAACCGCAAGGTCCTGGGATCAAACCTTGGCCCCAGCCCATGCAAACCCACATGCTGAACTGCACCACAACTGGTAACCATCAGGATGGTGGCAAAGGTTCTCACCTCTCATGAGAGAGGCCCCTAGTTTGGTTCCACCTATGTGGAATGAAACTATGTAAAAAAAAGAACTAATGATGTACAACTACAGACTGCTCTGAGCCCTCCTCCCTTCTCTCTCTCTCTCTTACCTTCTCTCAAACAATAAAATAAATATTTTTTTAATGTATGTATTTTGTAAAAATATAATTGAAAATATATTATTACACATAAATTTATTTTTTCTGGTTTTACCTCTTCCTTATAAAAAGTTGATTGTTGGGGATGCTGGGATGGCTCAGCAGGTTAAACGCTTGCCTTGCAGACCTGGTGCCCAAGGATTGAGTCCTGGCCCCAACCTGTGTGGACCCATATGCTGAACTGGGCTGTGCTTCCCATGTGGGAGGTTCCTACTTTGGTTCCCGCCAGGGTGAGCTTTCCATGTGGGAGGCCTCCGGTTCAGCCCCTGAGAGTGGGGGGCATGCCTCCCATGCAGGAGGCCCCTGGCCCCATTCCTGCCCAGCACAGCCCCGTGTCCACCTGATGTGGAAAACTGATGACGTACAACTATGGAGACTGCTCTGGGCCCTCTCCCTTCTCTCTCCGTCTCTCTGTCAAAACAATAAAGCCTAAACAAAAGTTGATTGTTACTCAAATAACTAACTTCTCATTTTTTTTTAGACTTTACCAGTGAACATTTGCTAATTTTGATTAAATAGCATGCTTTTTGTCATAATGCTCTTAGAATTATTTTTATTTGGGATAAGCTATGATGGGCCATGGGAGGTCAGAGCTCTCTCTGAGTGCCTTAAGTAGTCCTCGTAGGGACAATACAGCCCAAAAGTCGTGTCAGGAAGCTCAGCTTATCAATCTTCTTACCCTTTGTTTCCAATGAACCAAGACATGGTTGTGATGCCTCATCAGAGAGGAGCTTGGAGGTGGTATTTGGGGGAGTGTTTCCCTGCCTGGCCTGAGGTGTGGGTAATGGTGCTGATTCTGGGGGCTGGGATAATAACGCAGTACTTTCCTTTCTCACAGTTGTTTCCTCTCTTTGCTCCTGGTGGCTGCTGTGGTTTGGAAGATCAAACAAAGTTGTTGGGCCTCCAGGCGTAGAGAGGTAAGCCTCAATGGATGAAGGCTAACACTTCCTGTGAGAGCTTTTCCGTTCTACATATTTCTCTGAAGCAAGTCAGTGTTCGCTATTTAGTGATAATTCATGGTGATAACCACAGTGAGAATAATGCCACCTTTTCTATAGTAGATGGCCAGTAAACTTCAAGTTGTCCTATATTAAATGTAACTAATTCTGCCCCACATGGTTTTAACTTTCTAAAAGGAAACTCTGGCATTGACTTTTAAGTGCCAGAACCCTGGTCGTTAACTTAGGCAAGAGATCTGAGGGCTCAGTAACATGGCCTTCACAAGATCCGTTCATACAAACAAGAGTAAAATCAGCCATTTACGCATCTCAAATATTTCTCATTTTTCAAGGAAAGATAAATGTGTATCTAATTAATTTTTGGAGTTTTATTTTTTCAGCCTTGATTTATTTCCAGAACTCCATTCCAGAAATAATAAGTCAAACAAATATTTACAATAGACAAGTCAATAAATAAACTAGTTAAAAATTACAACATAAGAACTTTGTTTATTGCAACTTTCACTTGTTAATACTCTGCCCTTTTTTAGTCATCATGTCTATTACATAGTTGCTAATAGAAATGCACTAAGATCTAGACCTACATGTGCACTCTTGTTTTCTGTATCTACTCGTGCCTTTTTCTGTATAGAAATTGATCTATAGGCAAGATTTAGAAGAGAACAGGAATATTTAAAATTAAAACTCACAAGCACTCAGCATTCAGCACTATTCATAGAACATTAGTGTCTGTAATGGGGTTAAGATAGGCCTCTAGTATGTGGACCTCTTCTTGGGGGCCACAGTACCTTTTCTGACCCAGGTAAAGGTGATATCATCATAGAGATAATGTTGTATCCTCTTTATTATTATTTTAAAAATTCAGTGAATAACATATTCAGAGGATTTAAAAGCAATTTTTTAAGACTTTATTTGAGCCCAGAGGATTTTTTTAATAATAGCCCTGTTTCATTTTAAAATCCTAACAGGGGAAGCCAGGGTGGCTCAGTGGGTTGGGCGCTCACTTTGCAGCGCCAGGGACCGAGGATCGAATCCCGGCCCCGGCCCGTGCGGAACCATATGCTGAACTGGGAGCTCCCCCAGTTCAGTTCTCTCTCTGTCTCTGTCTCTGTATCTCTCTCTCTGTCAAAAATAAAAATAAATAAATAAAAATATATTTAAAATCCTAACAAATTTTATGATGTTCTGAAAAAATACAAGTTATCTAGATGGAGTAAGAAAGAAGTGAGAGTTACAATAAACTAGTAGCCACGGAAGGAATTGAAAATTTTACAAAATATTACTCTCCATGAAGGGCATTAGACCCAGGGAGTTTCCATGTGATATGAGTTTATGGAGACAATAATAGTCTGTTCTTCCTTGGGTGCTTATGAGATTTACTTCCAAAACATATATACTGTTCCAGAGCAAAGGATAAGATAAGATGGGAAGCTTAAAATTGAATTCTGAATCATGTTATACACAGAAGCCTTGAAGCCAAAACCTGAGAAAATGAAGGCCAGTTGTATGACTGTATGTGCAGTAGTCTAACTTAGCAGTATAGCAGAAGGATCATTTTATACCAGAAAACCTATTAGAAAGTTATATCAATGGGTTAAAAATAAAACTTAAATTTTTAGTAGCAGCCAAGTAATCATTTAGTCATTTTGAAATTTAATACCCTTCCTAGTTTAAAATAAAATTCTTAGTGAACTCAAAAATAATACCTCTAAAACCTTTAAAGACTTATCTAGATAACCAGCCTCACTCATGTTGAAAAAATACTAGAGGTTGTACCAATAAAATCCAGACAAGTTAGTCATAATAAGAGCTGAATTTTGAGCATTTCTAAATACAAGGCACTGTTCTAAGAGGTTTTATATGGATTAACTAATTCAAACCTCATAACCACCCTATGATGGAACTAAGGCTCAGAGAAACAAAGTTATTTACCCATCATTACAGTTACCTGGAGACCAAACTGGGCTTTAGACTTAAGATTTCCATCTGCATGACTTGCTGTTATACTCATAAATAACAACAAAAACAATAGCAGTTAACACTGCTGAAGTGCTTGCTCTGTGCCAGGCTTTAAGCGTTTTCACACACTTTCTCCTGCACTCTTCATAACGGAACTAGAACAGGAACTAGAGGAGGTAGGCACTGTCTTACCATGACTCCAGCACTTCGAATAGCATACACACAACCCAGACTAAGTTGCTGCATATAGTTTTTGAGTTAATAGACCAACAGCTTTATGAGATGTCGGAATGTTATTATTGGTAATTTAAGAGAATATTTAACATAAAAATGCCATTCTAAAACAGCTATGATCTGTACAGCCCGAGGGTCATTCCAAGGAGGTGGGTGGTTTGAAGTAAAGCCTGGTTGTCTTCTGTGACATGGCTTTAAAGCTTCACTGACATGCCCAGATCTCTCGGCGCTGTGCTAGTTAAAGTATCCCATCGATCCAACTGACACATTTATGGGATTAAAGACCCATTTCAGAGAGAAAGGAACTGATGCCGACAGATTTTTAAACACTTTTTTTAAGGTCATACAATTGCTGAGTTGGAGAAGGAATTCACATCCAAGCCTCCCTCAATCCAGAGCCCCAGCTTGTCTCTAACTCTGCGAAACTTCACACTTGTTCATGTTTTTAGCTTGAACCACCTCTGAACAAAGACCTTTCAGTTTCTAACTACTGTGTAACAAAGGACAGGTTTTTGTTGCTGTGTAAATACTTGGGTCAAGTTTCAGCAGGAAAAAAGAAAACCTGGCTTTAATCTGGTAGTAAAAATATGAGGGGATAGGGCTATATCATTTATTTTTATGTATTAAACAAGCAGGCATCATGGTGTTATATCCACACTAAATTAAAAGTATATATGATGGCTGTCCTGAAAAAAAGTCCCACCATTGTCAGTATAACAAGGACAGTTACATGATTGGATACTTTCTGGACAGCCTTCGTATATCTAAAAGGTGAAGTTTTTTTCTTTAATATAATGACAACACTGTTGCCACGTTCATCAAGATTTAATAATTCCTCATGTTATCTAGTACCTGGTTCATGTCCAACCCAGCTGTTTCAAAGATACTATTTTTTATTTGATGTATTTGAATCAGGGAAGATGATGCATTTTTATTATGTACTATTCTCAAATAAATCCCTTCAGTACTTATTGCATTAATGCTTACTATACTACTCATCAGCAACTTCTTCGAGAGATGCAGCAGATGGCCAGTCGTCCCTTTGCCTCTGTAAATGTTGCCTTGGAAACAGATGAAGAGCCTCCTGATCTTATTGGGGGGACTATAAAGGTGAGAATGTGATTCCAAAGTCTCTATAACTTGTCCAAACTCGTGCTTCTAAGTCTGAAAAACCAGAGCGAGCAAACACCTAATGCTGTTGCTGCTTATTCTTTCTTTTTAACAATAGGCCAGAACACCAAAGTTGTTGGCTGTTCTTTTGCTTTCATTTTCCAGTCTTTGATTCATGTTGCTCAGCAGTCTCATGTCCAGGGGATTTTGAAATATAAATGATTTGTCTGGAATTCTGACCTACAAAACTGAGATAATGAACAGATAATGTTTTATGCAACTAAGTTTGTAATTTGTTACACAGCAATAGAAACTAAGTCCCCAAATGTTAAATCCGTGCTTGAGGGGCTAATATAGAGGGCATCTCTGAAAATCACATCTAAAGGCTGTACCATTGAAGCTTGAGAAACGCCACTTTAGCTCATTGTTTTCTTCCACCAGACTGTTCCTAAACCCATTGCCCTGGAGCCATGTTTTGGCAACAAAGCTGCTGTTCTCTCTGTGTTTGTGAGGCTCCCTCGAGGCCTTGGTGGAATCCCTCCTCCTGGGCAGTCAGGTGAGTAGTGAGGGTCAGTGGTGAAGGATCCTTCCCTTTCATAGAGAACTTAGGTATGAAGTCGATCCTGTATAGTGCCTGCCTTTGGTGGTCGTGAGGGTCCCATGAGGTAAGCGCATTGTCACTGGTGTTCCCTCCCTAACTTGTCGTTCCTGAGGTCACCCTTCCTTCCCAGGGAAACGTCCGGAGCGCCCTTCCCAGCGCCAGCTTCCTCAGCCTCACAGTGGTGCTGATGCTTCTACCACACCTCCACCAGTGTTCCCAGCCCCCTCAGGCTCTGCTGCGCCCCGTTGCCTTGCTCTGCCCCAGATGCCCGTTGCCTTGCTCTGCCCCAGACACCCTGTTGCCTTGCTCTGCCCCAGACGCCCCTTTGCCTTGCTCTGTCCCAGACGCCCCTTTGCCTTGCTCTGTCCCACACGCCCCTTTGCCTTGCTCTGCCCCAGACGCCCCTTTGCCTTGCTCTGCCCCAGACACCCCTGTGCCTTGCTCTGTCCCAGACACCCCTGTGCCTTGCTCTGTCCCAGATGCCCCTTTGCCTTGCTCTGTCCCAGATGCCCCTTTGCCTTGCTCTGCCCCAGACGCCTCGTTGCCTTGCTCTGCCCCAGATGCCCCTTTGCCTTGCTCTGCCCCAGATGCCCCTTTCTCATCTTCACGTCACACAGCCTTTCTCCGTCATCTTCCCTGCTCCATTTCATTACCTTTTTCACTCTATTTTAAATATAAGGTTAACAGAAAAAGCAATTATAACAACTTGAAGCAAGTTTTTGCAAATTTACTCACAGTGCTACCATCCAATACCCACTAATTTACACTATTTTGTTTCCTTTCCAGCCCTTGTTGGCATTTTAATTGAAATGTTTGTATCACTTTCATTTTTGTTCTTTTTTCATGTACCTTTCATAAATATTTTTACAGCTTCCTACATGATATTTTACCAATGTCTTTTATACTGTTCCATCAGATACATGAAACCTAATTTAGGTAAACACTATCTTGCTGAACATGAAGGAACAATGGAATACAGTGTTGGAAGTATCTTGATTAATCTTGGAGTGCTTTGGAGGGGTGCCTCTGACTTTATGAACGTTTTATGCTACTTTCAGTTGAGATGATTCTGAGCGTCAGGATGCCTTAGCTGAAGAAAACGTTGTGTCTATGAGGAAATCCTTGTCTAGGCCCTGAGCTCCCAAGCCCCGATTGCAGACCTGAGACCTGGATGGTCTGCGTGCCCTCACAGTGGGAGGCCGTTAGGCATGGCCGGGCCAGCATGCATTGCCTCACTTCACAGGGGAACGGCTTGATTGGCCTTCCCCTCGGGATTCCTGTGAGTTGAGCCCATGTTGAGGGCAGGATGACCCTGTGACCTGAAAACCCTAAGATGTCTTCTGCCACTGCCCAGCTCCCCAATCGTTGGTCAGGTCTCCCTGAGGGCAGTGTCCTGGCTGGGGTCGGAAGATGACAGGCTGGCAACACGATGGCCTTTCCTGCCCCAACCTTTCTGTCTTATATGCCCACCCCACCCTGGACTCCTGAGGGAGGCCCGCTCAGTGCTTGAGACCCACCCCAAAAGTGGGACCATCCCTGCCATACCTTTGCTATGCCCCATTTTAATCGTGTCCTTGTCAGGACTCCCAGAGCACCCAGCTCTGTATTTGGTATAACAGTTGTCACAGGTGTGGATTCTCCACTGAATCCCAGGCACTAAACCTGGCACTTAAAAGCTATGCCCCCCATCTATAGGCTCAGAGACGAGGAGTAACAAGCTTGGCTAACATGACTCCTCAGGGTCTTAGTTGGGCTCTGAGCCGGGACTGGTCTTGGTCCATGCCTTAGGAATCCAGCTGCCCCCAAACTGTGCCTTCCATGACAAACATCAAGCTACCTGGTTACCAGTTCAAAAAGGAGACTAGAACCACCAGTCCCTAGAGCTAAGGGGGTGGGTAAAGAGCCAAGCAGTGTTCCCAGGCTTCAGTTCATTCATGGCCTCCTCCCGCACACAAGCCCTGTGCTGTCATTATCCCCACCTTACACACGAGGAAACTGAAACGGAGTGTAAAGAACCCTGCTTATTCCAGAGCATGGCCCCAGAGTCTGTTCTAACCTGTACTGTGGTACAGATATAAAAATCACTAATGGGGAAGCCGGGATGGCTGAGTGGGTTAAGCGCTCACTTTGCAGCGCTGGGGACCGAGGATCGAATCCCGGCCTCGGCCCGTGCGGAACCATGTGCTGAACTGGGAGCTCCTCCAGTTCAGTTCTCTCTCTGTCTCTGTATCTCTCTCTCTGTATCTCTCTCTGTTAAAAAAAACCAAACAATTAAAAATAAATATTATTAAAAAAAAAAACTTTTAAAAATCACTAG